>RCWM02000238.1:1340000-1649300 GCA_003667255.2 Euschistus heros
GTATAAGTCTTTCCCTTAGAGATGAAAACTTTTGACAATCTACTAATATGTGTTTTCCAGTCCTGGGTACCTGGCAGTTAACACAAGTAGGTAGCCATGGAAGAATTCACAGTGGCCGATTCTCAGGCGGCACAAAATTATTTTCTCCTTTCTTGACGTCCGACAACTTGTTCGCCACTTTGCTCAGCAGTTTGGCTTTACTTCTAACAATTTAGATCGATTTGTTTTCCAAGTCTCTTCCCACTTGGCTTGAATCGAGCATCTCAAATGCCTCAACCAGCCTTCCTTAGGAATTAGATCGATGTTTTTAGCGAAATACCATCGTCATCAATTCTAGCTGACTGAGCTGCTGAATCAGCTCTTTCGTTTCCTAAAATACCACAATGGGATGAAAATAATCATTTTGTGCTTCTGTTGTATTTTCCATAAAGATCAAGAATCTCTAATGTTGCTACATGTTGAGACTGTTCCTTCATTATTGCCTGTAACATGCTCATTGAACCTGTAACAATGACTGACTTCTCGTACAAATATTAAATCATAAATAATCTCAATTTTCATTGTATTTTTCAAGCTAACTTTTTTAACAGCATTTTGAAGGTAACAGATTCGTCAGTTTGAAGATGTTTCCAACCACTTAAAAAATTTCGGAATTACATTAACTTATGATAGTAAAATGTAAACTCGTCTACTCAAAATTGAGTTTTAAAAAAAAAAATTATAAAAATTTTTTGTATCATTATTTAAGCATAAAAGATTATGTTAGTTTGCTGAATCAAAATCTGTCGTAATTCATTGTGTTAAAAAAAATCTATAAGATTAGTCAACTCTAAGATTTATGCGTGTCTCAATGATTTTTTGACTGAAAAAATAATGAATTTCATCATCATCTTTTTCACTTAATCAACTCTTATATCTAAATGTTTCAGTGAACGAACCATGAGGAGATCACTTTTCGCACTCGAAATAAAATAGGATTTCCCATTTTTTATATTTTTATTTTCAGATCCTAGGGCCCATTGAACGAAACAAAATAAATATATCGATTTTTTTTTTTTTATTGTAAGCCTACCAAAAAAATAGTATTAAATTCAGCGGCGGAAAGTCTCTCCTTTGTTGAGGAGTCCATGTTAGTCACTGTTATATGTATGTAATTGTACCTTTTTTTATATATATTTAGAAGCAAACAAACTATCTGTAAGTTACTCCAGCTTAAAAAGCCTCCAGTCCACTAGAATGCATTATTCTATTTCACTGGTTTAAATCCAAATTTTATTGGATTAGCAATCAGTGTTGCCAATAGAGCTAAAGGTAAATAATTAAGCTATTTAAGGGACATAACCTAAACGAATTGCGTCAACTTTGAATTTGGTTCAGTTATCGAGGTAGCCCCGGCCGAGCTCCTATTAATTACCCTCCCCCCACCACACCCCCTTTCCCTTCCCCCACCTAACTTTTTAATAAGTTTATCCTCCAGGGTGGGGGTGAAGGACTTTGTATAGTGGCTGCTTCCGAAGCCAACTCGAGGACTTGAGCTCGAGTATGGAGCTCGCAACTTGCTAGTATATTACTAGCCTACTAATAGTGCCTACCTCCAGGGAACCTGTAGTCTCTTTATCCTTAGAACGCCAGAAAAAAGTTAATTTTGTTCATATCTTTTTAATGCACTTCTATAATAAATTCCACCTTCACCAGTTGTAAATTGTAATTTATATTTCCATTCTCCTAAAGCATTACTGCAGGACAAAAGAAAGTTTTTCTTCCCAAATCAATAAAATAATTTATTCTTTTGTATAGTTTTATACAAAATTTATTTGTTTCTACTCTGTGTAGCCATATTAAAGACTTGTACGAAACTCAATATATCCCTGACTGGGAATAAGAACATATGACTATGTCTATTTATAATCCACTTCCTTTATATCTACTGCTTCGAATGGGGAAACTGTCGTCAGCACCAACAAAGCGTGTCAAAAAAGCCAAAACACTTCAAAAATGTTGGTAAAACCTGACTTTTTTTCATTTAAACCAATATGGCTACTTAACAGTAGGTCCTAGCGACAAATGTATAACAAAAAAATATAAATAATAAATAAAACAATATTTTGAAAAATAGTTATCCGAAAAAATAAGGAACATTTAAAATTTTTGACCTGGTCGAAAAATTTGAATGTAATAAAAGTTTATTTAAAAACAATAAAATATCGATTGCTAGGAATTTTTCGTTTACCTTCCGCCTGATAGGTCATGTACGGCGCTGGAAATGCTAAACCCGCGCGACTGATCCTCGCTGCGGTGAGGGATCAGTCTTTCACGGCGCTCAGTCTCTCCCAAAACTGGAAGTTATTTTTATATTTATTTTTATTTTTTTTTCAATTCATGTTCCATTTTTCTTTTATCCAAATAATTTTGGATATAAAGTATGCTTTCCTGTTATAATATACATCTTAATATTTATAAAACAGTAATATACGTGAACTAAAAATGTGTTCAATCATTTTTGTTCATAATTTATTTACCGCTTATTTTTTAATAATTCACCATTAATAATTTTTTTCATGACAGTTGAATATTATGCTGCCCACGGAATGTTTCTTGGACTTCCCACCGTGACTAGAAAAGGTTGGAAACCTGTAAGGACATCAAGCCCTAATATAAAAAAAATTGAAAATGCTATACTGCATATTATAAAAGTTTTATTAAGTTTTTGGTTGCATATAAATTCGGGCCGTAGATATAAGATTATCATCTAATATATTTCAAAACCTCGACCTGTTGGAGCAGGAAGTTATTTTAATAGCCTGGTACTGAAATAACCTGTTGAAAGAATCTGTTAACATAAGAGAGCTGCAACGTAGTAACCTATTGTTAAAAAATAACTGTTTAGCCTTCCTCTAAAATGTAATGAGTTATAACCATATAGCAAAATATTTTATTTTTATTTTTTATTCTTTATTTGTTTTATCTACATGTTTATTGTTATTTACAAGTTTATACAATAACAAGTAAATGTGTGGATATATGATTACGATTACATGTCAATAGCATGCAAAGAAACTACCCATTAGTAGTACTTCAATAAAATTTCTATATTAGAAGGTTATCGGGAATCGAGTGGGAAGTAAGTTGATAGACTAGTGGTTTTGAATGGGTATGATCTTTTCATAGAAGGATAGGTATCTGGTTTGGGGCAACAATATTCAAGGATCAGTTTTATTTGTGACATACTAAGGTGCATTGAGAATTTTACAAAGGCTTTTCGATTGTAATGATTGGATATGAGAAGAATTGGAAGGTTTAGTGGAGCCTCAAATCTCATGTCCAAATAGGACTAATTATTGTCATTTTTTTAATCTAATAATTCACTTTGAATTTTTATCACTCTGTAGTTGTAATACTTATAATGAATGTAATGTATCGTTGCAGGCAGTGCCCACAAGCCCCAGCTGGAGATCTATCCTGTGCAGGAAACTCAGGTGAAGGCGGTCGGGAAGAATGTCCTCCTCACCTGCCAGGTCAACGCTCAGCAGCCAGAGCTCATCACGGAACAGAAGTGGCTCGACCAGAACAACATGCCGATCGATGAAAACAACAAGTAATATTATTTTATTATTATTCAATAATCTAATATTATTAATGGTGTAATTTGCTTAATTATATATTAATTATACTGCAGTAATTATATAAGCTATGGAATAATTTAAGAATGTTTTTGCCTGCACTGCAAGTAGTGATGGGTCGTTCTGGGTGAAATATTATAATGACCATATATAACAAAAGGGAATCTTACAAAAATTGTGTGGAATTAAAGGATAGTTATTGTGGTAAGAGATTTGAAAAATTTACTATCATTAAGGATCAACGGTATTACAGTATTAGTAACTGTGTCTCACTCTACAATTTTTATTGTAATAGTAGATAAGATTCGTGTAATATTATAGTTTGATATAGTTTGAAAATAATTATGTTGCAGGTATACTCGTGATAGATTCCAGGTGAACGTTATCGGCCCTCAGAAGCTTGCTTTGGTTATCAACAATTTAAGAGAGAACGACCAAGGGAACTTCACATGCATTGCCACTTACCAGTCGACTGAGCAGCTTAGGAAAAGTGTTATCCTCAAAACATATGGTATCTATTTTTTATATGATATTGTTTATATAAACTGTTTTATTATGATAGTTATATGTAATATTTGTTGTTTTTTCTTAAAGAATATTTTTATCATTCATTCCCTATTAGGAATGGCTATCCCTCTTCTTTGATGAAAATACTTCCTTTACCAATCTCTATTCTCGCAGTCACCTTGGCACATTATTAGAGCATTAACCCATTCAGGGCCAAGGCTGGAATTAGTTTTAAAAGTTTTGATTTTTCTCCAAAGCAATATTTTAGGGTAGTTTAATTTGAAGAAAAATTTAAAAACAATTTTTTTTTTTTTTTTTTTTTTTTTTTTTGTTTAGCCATAATGGCAGCAGAAAATATCGTGCTCAAGCAAGATTAGCCTATGGAAAATATATATATATATATTATTTTATTTTTTGAAGAGAAAAGATTTGACCCGGTCGGGATTCGAACCCAAGTTTCCACCTCTCTAGCGTGGCGCCTTATCCAACTAGGCCACCGGGGTCGTATCCGAACCAGGCAAATCCTCTCTCTTCAGTGATCCATATCCCCCGGGCACTCGCAAATCGCGATGTGATTCCGGGGATGAATGTTCATATTGAACATTACATTTAACTTGGATCTATTGACCAATGTTATGGTTATGGATCACTGAAGAGAGAGGATTTGCCTGGTTCGGATACGACCCCGGTGGCCTAGTTGGATAAGGCGCCACGCTAGAGAGGTGGAAACTTGGGTTCGAATCCCGACCGGGTCAAATCTTTTCTCTTCAAAAAATAAAATAATATATTTAATAATATTGATTTATATCAAGAAAAATTACATATATATATATATATATATATATATATATATATATATATATATATATATATATATATATACCGGTGACGGATTGTCAATAGATCCAAGTTAAATGTAATGTTCAATATGAACATTCATCCCCGGAATCACATCGCGATTTGCGAGTGCCCGGGGGTTATGGATCACTGAAGAGAGAGGATTTGCCTGGTTCGGATACGACCCCGGTGGCCTAGTTGGATAAGGCGCCACGCTAGAGAGGTGGAAACTTGGGTTCGAATCCCGACCGGGTCAAATCTTTTCTCTTCAAAAAATAAAATAATATATTTAATAATATTGATTTATATCAAGAAAAATTACATATATATATATATATATATATATATATATATATATATATATATATATATATATAATGTTATGATTTTCTATATTATACATATACAGTAATTTTTTGTTGTTTTTTTTCAGAGATAGGTTAGGTGATATATTGCACTATTTTGATAATGCACTATTTTCACACAAAAATCACAATTTTAATTTTAAAATATATACTTTAAAGCAGTCTAAATTTAATTTAACATTACATCATTAATCCAATTTAATTGTAGCAATCCTTATTTGGCTAAAATTAACATTTAAATCTTACTACTCATTAGCATTGAAAAATAACTAATTATACTATTATTTTTCAATGAATTAAGAAAATATGTGGGCGTAAATGGGTTATCTTTAAAATCATCTGTCAGTTCCCGTTAAACCAGACCCTGTCCTTCTAAGCTCACATCCTCACAGCATCTTCAACCCTATATTTGTTACTAGAGTATCTAACTATGGACATTTTTGATTTCCCTTCCACATCAAAATAAACCATTCTTCCACTCTTGCCATCTTTAAATGGTAAATTTTTCATTAATGTAACAAATATGTAATACTTAACAGTTCCTGTAACATGGGAGGACGCACCTGAGGAGCAATACCCCCTGCTTGGCGACGACTATAAAGTCAAGTGTAAAGTAACAGCCCGACCAGCACCGCACGTTGACTGGCAGATCAACGGAAATCAGGTAATATAAAAATATTTTATATTATTACACTTTTTATTTTTTCTTTCTTTATTTATTAAATATGTTTATACTTTCTAGGTACCCAAGGATGATAGATTTGTCATGGAAACTGATGGACTTCTTATCAGGAATGTCCAAGTCACCGATGATGGAGTTTATACTTGCAGAGCTTTTGTAATGGACACTGGGGATCTGCAGAGGAGGGAAATCAAAGTGGAGGTGATTATTGTGATTATTATGATTATATATAAATATATATATATATATATATATATATATATATATATATATATATATATATATATATATATATATATATATATATATATTATACGTATAAATAAACTTTCATTTTTTAAAAATATTTATATATATATATTTTTTTTTTTTTAAATGAAAGTTTATTTATACGTCTCTTATGCCTCCCTAAACCGTTCATCCGATTGGGATGAAATTTTAGGGAATGGTTGGACGCATGCCCGTGAAGATAGTTAGTAAAACTATTTTCAGATAGGTGATGCACACGTCATTTAGCAGCAGTTAGGTTAGGCAATAGAATTCTTACATTTCTACAGCATATAATCGTCACGTCATACTTATTCACTTTTACCATCGAAAACGTTTCAAAGAACACATCGATGTCAACTATTGCGATTCAGTGAAATCGTGCATTTGCAAATATATCAAAAAAGGACATGGCAGTTTTTGATGTGGAAAATAGAACTGAATCTATCGATGAGATCAATCAATATCAAATGGGACGCTAAAATTAAAGGCAAAGATGTACTGTTGCCAACAGATGATACCAACAGATACGCCATTTGAATTCAAATGTGTGCAGTTTCTGTTGCAATTTGCCAGTCAAAGAATATTAGGACAAAATATCAAATACTAAATTTCCGAATAAGATCCCTCAGACAGAAACTTAATTTGTACTCTTAATTATCAAATTTGAATTTATGAATGAAAAAATTTAAAAACTGTCTAAAAAGTCACATACCTAGAAAATAAAAATATTCCAATAAACATAATATGATAGAGAAATATATGAGTTAAGATATTGTGAATGATATTTAAGTTATTATCAGTGTTCTATGTTGTTACACAGAGCTTCGGTGTTTATTAAATAATTTTACCTTTATCAATATTAGGTGTTTTCCCTAGTAACGCTGTAGCCTCATCTATTGATGTCTGTTCTATTTGGTTTTTTTCTATCTTGTTAACCAATTTTATTCTAAGTAGCGGCATTTAGTGTATTGTCTATTAATAATGAGTATTAAGTATTTTTTTATTTTATGGTAATATAATTTTAGTAACATGAATCTATGGATTATATTACTCTATAATATATATTATAATATTACAGTTATGGGTCGACATACAGAGTACAATGTTAAACTTATTCCTGACTATTTACAATTTATAGTTACTAATGTTAAGTGTTATGTGTTACGGCAAAGACTGGGCTGTTGTGGATTTACACTCAGCGTCAAAATGTTAGACACTCCCTTGTATATATGTAAAACTTTTTATCATTTCTTTATTTTCGATTGATATGAGTTTTTTAACACAGCTTGAAGTATTAGTCAAGATATTTGAAAAGAAGACTGAGTTGTCAATCCTTGTTGAATATTTAAATTCAATATTAGTAAACACTTACATTATATGTGCGTCAAAATGATAAGTATTATGTCATTTATTACAATTTTCTTAATGTTCTTGAGGTTGAGACCAATAGATACCATTTCTAATTTTTACTGCTGTTAAATTTGTATGAAAGTAAACATGTCAATTTTGGGGGAAAATTAATGTTTTTTAAAAGAAGAGTACTGTTTGATTTCTTCACTAATGAGAATGGGAGCTCTAGGGAGATCGCACAATGCATCAAACAGGTTTTTTTATTAGTTGCAAAATTGATGAGCCATGGAGAGACATTTAGAATACACCACTCATACTCTGGTTTATCGTTACACGAAAAACGAAAAATGCGTCCAACTCTTGTAAAACAGCAAGGGCAATCGCTGAGGAAGCCTGGACTTCAAACGAGCCTTAAAAATGTCCAATGATTATTAAACTTTTCTTATTTGCTTAAGTCATGAAAATCCAACTGACCCCATCAAAATTAATTTTTTTTTTCATCACTAAAAACAACTTTCCTTCACTGCTCAGTCCATAATGTTACATTTCAAGTTAAGGACATACTAGCTAATTTTTGGCAGCTAAAAAACTGGCTTTCTTTTTTCTAACTTGTGTTTTTTTACATTTTCAAAAGTCAGCCCTGATTGTGCCGCTCACCCTTAAGCTTTTATATATAGTAATCATTTGTTTGCTATTGGTTGTAATCACAAATCATTTATGAATTATCTTTAATGAATATTTTTCTTTAGTCAATTTTTTTTTTGTGTTTCACTTTAATTTCTTCTAGTTGAAATCTAATTAAAAACGTTTAGGTTCACACACCACCGAAAATGATTGGAGACATGGCAGCAGAACTGGAAGCTGTAGAAGGAGAATCAACTTCAATAGTGTGTCAGGCTGAGGGAAAACCACCACCAACTTACACCTGGATCAAGGCTTCCACTGGCAAGAACCTGGGCACCTACTCAGACCGATTCGCTGTCAATGAAATCACCGGACAACTATCCATCTTAAAGGTCTCGAGGGAGGACAATGGCGATTTCAAATGTATTGCCAACAATGGTGCAGGAAACGTTGAGCAAAATGTGCACCTGACCGTCATTGTGAAACCGCAGATTGTCGACTTGATGAACATGTCATTGGCCACTGGCAGAGAGGCTGTCATCGAATGCAGGGCAACTGGCAATCCTCCACCTGTCATCTCGTTCAGGTATATTTTACAGTTGTTTTCTTTACCTTCAATAATAACAAATAAGTCTTTTCAAATATTTCACTTTTAGAAAAATAATTCTTCTTAATCATATCCTCTTGTACTGCTAAGTAGTTTAATGGTGACTTGCAATGCAAAAATAATAGAAGACCATTAAAACAATAAATACTAGCTTAATAAATGAATATAAAAGCTAAAAAATAATAATATAAACAAATCTATTGAGAAATAATATAAAATACCTCAAACTGTAGTAATTCAATCATTGTACTCAGCAGCCTGTACATGTTTGTTAATCTCTTAATTATTTTATGATCATATTTTCAAATTATTACAGTTCAAGGTCACTTTAAATTTTTTCTTTATAGATTTGTTATTATTCTTGTTTCTTATCTTTTATATTATTTTTCCAAGCTGGTATTGATTGTATTTTGTATAATGGCCTTCTTATATTTTTGTATTGCAAGTTTGAGACCGATCCTTTATTTATGGGGGACAATCCATAACCCATCTATTAATTTATCTATAATTTATTATTGATAAAATACCTAGATGACTAAGAATTAACATTCCTTTATTAATACCAGGAAACTCAGCTCACCCAAAAAGATGATTATCGGTCTCCAGCCGGATGATGAAAGGATATCGGTACAGCTGCAAGAAAGGGAAAAGGGGCAGAAGGCTGGTGTACTCACAATCTCATCGCTGGAAAGAAAAGACGATGGATTATATGCCTGTATTGCATCAAACAAGGTATACATTTATTTAGATCTTTTAACTAGAAATGTATCGTGTCACTGTTAGAATTTAATTTTTTTTTATATTTCAATATTGCTTTGTCGTAGAACTTATTAGCTGAAGCTGTATCATTGTATTAATTGGAAGTGCTTTCTTGAAAAATTTATTTAAAATATTCACATTTTTCTCGTAAAGAAGCTAACAAAATTTTCGAGTGAAGGTTATTACTAAGGCCTGTATTTATATGGAATTTAGTATAGTTTGATATTAAATATAAAAAGCATTTTTTTTAAACTCATGTAGCTGATATTTTAGAGAAATATAGAAAGGTCGAAAGTTTCGACGCTTTTACGCTACCAATTAGCGAGTGAACAATATATAAGTAAATCAAAATTACCAGATCTTTTTCAAACCAAAATGTACGATTTTGCTGGACTGTTGGAGATTCCATTAGAATATTTTCTTATACATTTTTTTTTTCATTTAAACATTTATATATTTCAGGGTGGTGAAGATATCAAAAATGCGCATTTGACAGTTGAGTTCCCTCCTTCTTTCGAAGTCACCCCGATGAAGGAAGCTTGGTCTTGGGATCGAAGGCCAGTGAATCTCACCTGTATCGCTGAATCAATCCCAAATGCCACCATCACCTGGTTCTTGAACAACAGGCCAATCGAAAAGGACAGTAGCTTTCTCAAGATTGGTAACGGACCTATCAGCAACTTACTTGTAAGTATCTCAAGTATTTAGTATAACATTTATTTGGGAAAATTAAAATTATTTTAGGTCTGAATTTTTGTTTTGTTTTTTTTTTTTTGCTAAATTTTTTTTATTTATTTATTTATTTATTTTTAATTTATTTTTATTTTATTTTTTTTTATATACACCTCTCATTGAGTATGCAAAAATGCCAACACATCACCTGTGTTTTTATTTGAACCTGGTAATAATGAACCTCGACATAGCGAATTCCTAATAATAATAAATTAAAGTTTTTCTATTCCCCTTGAATCTGCCTATCATTTCTATGTTATTGTTACCTCTACATATCGAAGGATTGGTTAAGAAGACCTTGATATGTCAAATATTCGAAGATTCCTTAGCTTACACCACATCTCTACAAAAAAAAAGTTTTATCAGAAAAGCTTAACATATCGAAGTCAATTTGTTAAATAAGTAGGGTTTAGACTGAATAAAGTTTGTTTTGTGAAAGATTGTCGTTCTCAGAACATCTTTTTTTCTCTAGTTAGCCTTTAACTCAAATTTAATAATTGACGTAAATTATTCTTGTACAACTGTATATTTCAATGAAACATATACAATACATATTTTCTATAGTTACATTGAGTATATATGTATTTTATTATGAACCTCTAACCTCTACATGTTGAAGTCAGTCAGAAATCATATCAATAAATTGAACCTCGTTACATCGAAATAATCAATAATTGGTAGTTTTCTTGTTCTTATTGAGGTTCAACTGTACATACAAATGGACATAAACATTTTTTCCCCTGGCCCCATTAAATCTTTTCTGGCATTACATTTATTTTATTAATCAATTAAAAGACATGTGCTTTTCTCATATTTTTCCATTCAAATTTACAGGTCACACCGACTGACAGAGCCTTCTATGGTGCATACAGATGTCTGGCTAAGAACATACACGGCGACAATTTCCATGAAATCATGCTTAGGGAAGCCAATGTTCCAACGGCTGTAATCGGTGCCAAAATTGAAGTTATCACCGGTGAGTAAAATTAGAGTTTTAATAATATTAAATAACTATAAAATATAATAATATATATATTTTTTTTACTGTTCTGTAGCTACTACTATCACATTCAGTTTTACAAGGCCGAGCAGTACTGGAGGAAGGCCGATTTCTGCTTATGTTGTCCAATATAAGAATGGATCCATTGGATGGAACGATGCAAAGGTTAAAACTTGGGCAGTAGGTGAGTTATGATCAACACAACAAACAATAGGAATAATTTTTAAGTTTTATTATATTTATAAATTAATGATATCTAATTAATACTAGTTATTATTACATTGCAAAACAACAGTAAAATTATTTAATAGTATTAATTAAACAGTAATACTAATTAAATAAAATATTAATTAAATAAATTAAACAGTAAAATTAATAATAGTACCTACTAGGGATGTGTCGATTCTTGGTTCCATGGATTTTTGAGATAACAATCAGTATTGAGAATCGACGATCCAAGGTTGATTACGAGAAACTGATTGATACCATTGACGCTGGCAATAGCTTTGTGATATTTAATTATGTAATTATTATAAATCGATTCTACTCCTAATGACCAAAACTCCTTTGTACAGAATTAAAAACAAATCTCACACAACTGCAAGCAAAACTTCAGTTTGTAGAAGAAATTTATTTGTTATTAGAAAATGAAGAAATAAGATTGCAATGTATAATCAATGAAGCATTGCCACTCAGACGATAGTACCGATTCTCTTGCCAAGAAGAGAGGAATTTTTTTACGGCAAGTTAATGCTGACCCCAAAATACCTGCTAGAAAAATAGCAATAAAAATAATTTCCAAATGGGGAACATCTGCTGGACCTGATACAATTAGAGGAGACCTAATAAGAAATGGGTTTAAAGCCAGAGTAAATAGGAAAACTAATCTTCATTCATCTGATCATTGTACATTGAATTTACTTTTGTTGACTAATAGTAGTCTTAATATTCCAGAAGAATATTTCAGTGGTCTAGAGGTTTTTTAATTATTCTTTAACAAATTTTATTCTTTCAAGTCTATTTTCTTAGTTATAAATGTTTTTTCCTATTTACTCTGGTTTCTATTTAAATAAATTTTTGATTATGTATTCAACCATTGAATGAGGGATATTAGTCATTTAACTAATCTGATCACTGAAAAAACATGTTATTGGGCCGTGGATGTTTATAAAACACTGTCTGAGAAAAAACTGATCAGAATAAGGCTATTAAGATACAGTATTAACAACTCCTCTACATCACAATTTCACAATTTGATGAAGTACGAAAACTTTTGCTTGGGTCAGTTTAATCTTTTTTATATTTATAGAGTAAATATAGTAATATAGTAAATATTTTGGAGTTTCTAATTATTAAATGTTTTTCATATGTGAATTAAGAAGAGTATGAAATCATAAAAAAAATTATTTTTCTCTAAAGAGAGTAGAAGAAATCATATTTTACTGAATTTAGTACGTGTACAAAAACTTTTACTGCTCACTGTATTTTATTTATTAAATGAAAAATGAATATAAAAATAATTTTTCTTTTTTAGAAATTTATAAAAAGTTAATATTTTATCTCTAATGTCACTTATGCTTAGGTAATTCTTACATATTGGAAAACTTGAGGCCTCAAGATCAATACTCGTTCAGATTCGCTGCCCAGAATGAAGTAGGTTTAGGGCCTTGGGGTGCCGACATTCAGCGCACAATGCCTAAAAGATCTTCCCCAGAAGAGCCTATCATTTTGAACGATCTACCTCCTACTGAGGAGTTTATCACTTCTAATTTCCCGAACAAATTCGACCTCAGGTGGAAGAAACCTGCTGACAACGGAGAGTACATTGATGAATACCAGATTAAATCTTGTGTGGTAAGTTTTCTTTTTTCTTACTTTCACCAAGCTTATAACATATATGCTTTTAATCAAAGTTTCCTACCTAAGCAGTGGAGAATGGATTTTCATTGAGGATACATTAATAAAACATGCAGTAACAAACCTTAAACTGTGTAGTAAAAAGTCTTTGCATTTGCAAAAAAGCAACCAAAATGTTCTATGATTTAATGAAAAAATAATTAAAGCCAAAACGATTAATTAAAGAAAATGTTTTTCCAAAATCTTAACATTATTTAGATATAATTTAGACCAAAGTCCAAATTTATAAACAATATTTATTTTTTGTTATATATGAACAATATTTAAATTTAAAAACTATATATAAAAGATACTGACTTTATTTAATTTTAAATCATATTACAAATCAGGTTATATGAAAAAAACAAAACAAGAAAAAACTCAATTTTCCCTGAGTAGGAAAACAATAGATCATGGATATATCTATCTCTTTTCATTTTGTGTACATTGTATCCTTATCTTCATCTACACTCAAATTTTATGAGCTTATAATGTTTGATGCTACCAAACAGACTTGATGGTGGCATGGATCTCTTTAACTTGAGCCGTACTATTAAGTAGAGACTTCAATTTTGTATAAAATGAGTTCAATTTAAAACTAGATTTTTTTCTGTTAATACTTTATCCATTTTTATGAAAAATGTTGAAACATTTCATATAAATGTATTCATTATGAAACATTTTCTTAGGCCGGAATACTCTAAATATATAGCTGATCTAATTTCCTGGCTCTACAAATCTTCGAAAGTCAAGGCCTCCAGTAACTTATGTAGACAGCTCGACAGATTTCTGTCAAGCGCTAGTTCAGGCGCCATCAACCTAACAATCTTGACTGGGTCACTTTTGTTATTACACCATCCATTAATGACTTTATCCCAGAGTTTTCGTGGGATTCGTTAGACATCCTTAATAGATGCCCTGGACTGCAAAGTTGTCCAACCTTTAAATTATCAGCTCTTGATAAGGTTCTCTGCATTCACAAACCATTCACATAAATGGAGCTCAAACAGTCTTTTCAGAATGTGGTGCTCAAATCTTAAAACAGCCTATCATTTGAAAACAAATCAGTTAACAATTAATTAGCTTATAGAAAATAAATTTTTGATATAATAGACATTGCATGCAATAGTTTTTTACAATTTCCTTAGCATTAATAAGTGGAGCTCTAATAACTACATTATTTCATACATTTAGAGGTACATAAGTGAGCACAAATTTATCGAACTTAATAATTTTTTAATATTATCTTTAGGTAACAAGAGAGAACAATGCCTGGGTCAATGTAGACTCAGACTGCAAGGAGCAAGATTTAAAGAGTACCGAACTGACATCATATACTATTCTTGATCTTCAACCAGACACTTTCTACAAAATTGAACTCCGAGCCCATAATGCAATTGGGTACAGCATTCCTGGACAGATTTATCTCAGAACTATTCGAGGTGAGTCTTTTTACAATCTTCATTTCGCTGTTAGTTTGTCTGATAGTTTGAATTAATGGCAAGTCTTTAAATTAGATTATTATAAACTTTTTTCTTTTTCTGTCTTTACAATAACAATTTACATTATGATATGATCATATTATGGCATTATTAATTTTTTTAGTTAAAACGTTATAATCTCATGAAATCAGAGTGGCTGTAACAAACAATCAATCTATCAATCAAAACCATAATCTGTGATGTCTTACAAATCATGAGATTTGAATATTTCATTAATAATTCTTGAAAGTAAAAGAAAAATATTATTTTTTTTATTCAAAGAAAAATGTTGAATAACTTTCAGGCCTATGTAGCAACCTAAACAATTAAATATGTGTCCTCGAATTTTACAAGAAAACATTTGGAAATATAGTTTTACAGTGATTTTTCTATTATTCTATTTATTTTTTTTATTTATCCTTTAATTGAAATTTTCAAATGAAAAAAATAAAAAAATACATCCAGTAAATTTGATAATAGTGTTCATAATATCATGGCCATTGCCATGATATGCTTTTTTTAATTAAAAATTTTTATAAAAAGTTCGGTCTTGTGATTATCTATTAAATTTATCGTTTTATATTTTTTTTTCTTCATAATCTCTGTATCTAGTAAGGATATTATTAATTTAAGTCTATGAACTAATAAGAATAATCCGCCTCAAGCCATTTTTTTAAAAGATTATGTTATAACAGAAAAGAATGTGTAGATCAGCCCTGAATAACTTCTATTTATAGATTCAAATGAAGAGAGAGAGATATGCTTTATTAATACAAAAACACATTGCTGCCAAACTTCATTGGGTTGCTACGCATAAAGCATACTGATCTATCTCATTAATGACAACATTCTAATTAACTTCAAAATAATAATAATTCATAATATTTGGCTCTCAGTGCTACTAATTATTAAAGGTATTATTGTGTCACACCAACATTTACTATTAAAAACATATGTTTTATTCAATTAGGTTATAAATCATATAAATTAATTATATAATGTTAACTGAAGTCCTAGTTCCATTATTAATCAAAGGGATTTTAATGAAACCTGTTGCAATAATTGGAGCGCCAGCGATCATGATCTACTTTATTGTATTATTATTGAAGCAAACAGTGGCAAGAAAATTCCAAGATAAAAAGCATACTGAGTGTGACACAACAAAATTTCTAGATGACCTTGAAAAGCATCTGACACAGTGTCAAAATGATCTTGAGAACCCTCTTACAAAATGTCAAAATGATCACAAAAAACCTCCTCCCATTGATGTTACTTCAGTTTTAGAGCCATGAATAAAGTATTGTTAAGTGTTTTTTTATCTTTTTTTAATTTGGAAAACTTTTTAGTGTAATTTTAAAATTTAAGACGATTAAATAGGAGGTTTTAATTTTTTAATAGATAGTTTTGGAATTATCAGATTTATAGTTTTGTAAAATTTGTATAGCATTAGAGAAAAACCAAGGGGAAATAATAAAACCCCTAATAATTTTGAAGTTAGATGATAAACAAAGAACAAAAAGGAAGTGAAGTTTATCACTGTTGGAATAAAAAGAATCAGCTGATTGGAAGTTTCAGTATTGTTATCACCCAAGGTTATATTACTGCAACTTCAGATTACAGATCTTGTTTTCATGATGATAGTTAAAGGCTGCAAATTACATATTGAAGTTGTAGAATTTAATAACTGAATAATAGTTTTTAACCTCGAAAACAACTAGATTTACAAAGAAAAGAATATGCTATAAGTTGAAATGTTACAATAATTAAAAAATACAAAGTAGTTGTATGTTTCCTTTATTAACTTTTAATCAATCTAGTGAATAATTAATTATTAATAGATAACAGTTGTGAATATGAAATTTTCATATGATTTTTATTCAACTGCTACATATTTATTATGATTGGTTTTACATTTAAGTTATTATTTTCAAAGTTATTTATTTATTGAAGAACTATTGAAGCTTAGCCTAACATGGTGTGGTCAAATGGGAACGCAAATAATTAAAACAGCACCATATTTCTGTATTATTTTAGCTTGGTAGGCACAAGATTACCTATGCTTCAAGGTTTATGTGCACAAAAAACTCTCATTTCTGTTTAATTCAGTTGAGCTGTTTTCTTATTTATTATTTTTTTTTTTTTCAGATATTTCAGAGTTTATAACATACTTTTAAATGTTCTTTAGATAAATGTTATTAATCTCAAAAATAATTTAATATTTCATGTTTTAATTTACACATTTTTTTTATGACCGTTGTTAACATTAATTGTAACGTTAAATTAACGAGTGTAAAAGGCAGTACTTTTATTTAATTTTTTTAAAAATATTTTTTGGACTTAAGTGATTTCATTATCTTAAATAATTTAAACTTATCTTGAATATATACTGAAGCCACTTGATGCAATGTTAATTCTATAGGGAACTTTTAATTTGGCAGAATAGTTTTTAAGCAAGATAGTATGGATGTATCACAAAACATGAAAATGATTTTTGGTACCTTAACAACATAGTATAGTAAACAAAATGATTTTACTAGCAGACGTTTGTTTGTTTTTCTTAGTCACAAACTCTGATTATTCAGATATCCAAGCAATGCCGACAGAATTTTTTTGTTAAAAGAATTTTTAGTTTTTTCAACAGAATTTTTAATTTTCTTATTCTTAATTCTGAATAAGAAATTTCTGTTTATTTAAACTCTTAACTATAATTTTAATTCAATTTACTGAGACACCTACAGGATCATGCAGTGAAATTGCAAACTTTCGACTTTTTTTTTAGTGATTCATCCATTCAATTTTACTGTCATATTTAGAATTTAAAACAATGTAATTGTCTGAATATAAGTTGAGTTTTTCCGTTAAATTTACTTCTGAAAAACAAGGGGTCAACCTTTTTACTTTAGTCAAATAATTCAGAATTAATTTTAAAAAAATTGAGTATATCCAAACTAATGGATTTTAAGTAATATCAAGATTTATTTTTGTTTCTGCATCTTTTATGAATTCGTATAAAAATAAGGTAATATATATATATATATATTAAAAAAAAAAAAATTACAGAAATGAAGCTGATAAAGTACAAATTAATAGTAAATGAAATATAAACATAGTGAGGAAATGAGTTTATAAAAAAACACTAGTTAATGAAAATTAGAGATTGATGAAATAACAGTAATTATACTGAGATTAAAAAATAATATTAAGTAAGTTGACATTAGCTATAACATTGAATAGCTGTTTACAATTATTTAATTTTTCTGGAGTCAACTCATTTACCATTTTTTTAATAGTTACTTTATTATTTTCTATTATTTAAATAGATTTTAAATTAAATTTTCTATTATAAATCTTAACTTCTCTTTTATGTTGTCCTGATGCTACCATCAATCATATCATGGCTACCCATCAATTTAGTATTAAGTCGGCACAAAAAGTCAAAAAATTTTAATCTTAACTTTCTTTTTTTCTTTTGCAAGTATGGCTGAGCCCATGTGAATATAATACATTATTTGACTTTGATTTTGTTTATGTGTAAAACAGTATTTGCTCTGACTGTATCATCCTTGATCCTTTTTGAACAATTTTGTTTTCTCGTTCTTATACCTGTCTTGAGTGTTTTTAAAATGGGGATTTTGACTTATTTTGGAAGTTGACTTGTATTCAAACAAATACAATATTTTTGTGATAATGCTTTAATTCTTATTTTACAACTTCAATGTACTTCAGTTTCTTTTGTGGTTCTTACTGTACAATAAATAAATTTTGAGTATTAATCAAATAAAGTTGTCTTATATTTGTAATAGTACAATTAGTAAATAAAAAATGTAGATTTATGTTTACGCTATATTGTATTGAATATAAAATCGAGCTGAAGAAAAAAGTGTATTTACAAGAGAAAAAAATATTAAATAAATCCAGTATCCTTGAATTAAGTCATCACTCACTTAGGTATCTATTGAATTACTTTTACATGTTAAAGATATTCGTTACAGGTTATTTTAATTATTTTTAATGCTTCAAATAATGACTACTTTCTTATAAACGAAATAGAATTTGGCTTAAACAATGAGATAAATCTAGAAACTTTTTTTTTTTTTTTTAAATTGAGCTTTTTTAAGTTTTCCTCTTGAAACTTATAGATGGGATGCAGCCTTCAATCTACCGAGGAGTCCAGTCTTCCTCCACATCAACAGCTTCTTCCGCTTTACAAACATTTTCTTACTTGGCAGCTTTGTCAATCCTGATTATTCATTTTTATCAAAAAGTTTTTGCCATTTAATAGATAATTAATTAAAAATGGAGTATTCATAGAGTGAAAATTTCAAAAGTTTATTTTTCACCGATTCCGTATAAATTATGCCATTATATTTTAAGTCAGAACATATTTTTGTCAATATTATTTTCTATTTAAATTTTTGTTTTGTCTATATTTTATTATTTGTGCATGTATTGTTTAATTTAAATTTATTAGTACTCTTATATTTAGTTATTTTACATAAATAAGCAAGTATTTAAGAGTGATTACTGAAAATTCTTCAATATTTTTAAATCTATAGGGACGAAACATGAGGTACTTAAGTTCTCTATGATCTATGGGAACGGCAGCTCGTGTATGTCTGATTGGTTTAATTGTAGTTTTTTTAGTTGTGATATAAGGTTAAGTATTGGTTATTTAAATCCCTATGTAAAAAGTTTTATGAGATAGGTTCAATGTATATTTTTTTTTTATAACTTTTACTTGTCAAATTATCAAACTTTTTTGAACAGAGCTCGTAAAAGTCAAATATTTAAAAAATATAAATACATATCCAATTTTATCCAGTTTTATCAACAGCCATAATCAAACTAGTGTTGTATAGTAAGCGCTTTACATGACATATATAATTGCATACATTTTCAAGGACCAGATAAAAATATAAAGTAATTTAGCTCTGTTTGATTTGAGATTCAAAAGAAGTAAAACACCAATATTGATGACTCACAGAAGCAGGTGATCCGTTTTTATTATTTATTAAAAATAAGTTAATCATAGCTAATATATATTGTAAAACTTGTAAACATTGTTGATTCTGTCAATTACGCTTTTTGCTTTGGATTCCCTATATATTTTTTTAATTTTTAGCTTGACTTGTTGCTTGTTTGTGAGTTTACTGCTACTTGTTTATTTTAATTTTTTTTGTTATTTAAACATAAGTGCATCAAATGTATTCATGTAATTGTTTTCAGTTTTATGCAGTAACCCCTTAAGTGTTTTGATTTATTATTTTATTAATTACTTTTATAGTTGTTATATCAGTACATCCTTTAGAAAATTTATTAGCTGATACATGAATATGTTTATTTACAAATATATGGGAGTATTGAGTATTTTTTAGTCATTGAATATGGTTAAAAATATAGAAACGTAAATAAAAAATATACTTTATACATTTCTTAATTCAGTAAAGACTAACGTTCTATCACAAAATAATTTTAAAAAATTAAGATTCATTCAAATGGTTGTCATTCATTAAACTAAAGATGAATAATCCATAAAATGTTGAATGAAAACGAGCATCCAGGACAATAAGTAAAACAGTCATTCCAGTCTTTTAATTTTATTTTTGTGATAATACACATTCAAATTATTAAAACTTCGAATAGCAGAAATGGTAGGCTCAAATAAAAATGGTTTGTGGAAGAATTGTGTCTTCATCTGTTTCAGTCACAACAATATTTAGGTTGAGGTAGTAGGTTGCTTTTTTTTTAAAGGCCATTCAGTCATTGTGGTATTCCATGCCTTTGATTGTGTGTAGAAATGTTTAGAAATATAACACATCCTAAATTCAAACGATTGTATTGGATGCAAGATCATAAGTTCTCTACTGAAAATCGGCCTTGGCAAGCTGTGAAATTTGTCAAATTCTTCATGATGGGCTCCATTTCCACTTATATAAAATGGTTTTGATCCAACAAGCTAAACATCATGTGGCCAGTGGTTAACACCTTGCCCAGTGGCAAGGGATTATCTCAAATCACTAGTTTTTGAAAACTGTCCGCAAATACAAAGCAATATTTGAGCAAACATAACTAAAATACTGGTCTACATACTTAGAAGAATGTACATAAACTACAAAATTCGACTGAATTAGTGTTTTGACAATAGAAGATAACATTTAAAAGGTATTATTTTTAAAACAACTGTAAAGCCAAATCATTCTTGTTGTGTTTCAGGTTAAAATATGAATAACATATTGTGAAATGTGTATTATTTTTTTTTCGTTTTCTCAAAAAGAATTTCACTCAACTCATTCATTATTTGTAAAATTGTCTAAAGTTTTGATCAAAATCATAGTTGGTGAGGTCAGTAAATTCTTGTTCTCAGTGTCTTATGTATAACATTGCATTGAGGATTAGCTTATAAGATCTTCGGTTCTTTAAAATTAATCCGTCCTTTTGCCAGTCCCAGCTATTACTCATTTGATATTTTTATAAAATTAAAAATTAAAGCATTGCTTCGACTTTCTTGAAAAGCCACTCAAAGAGTAAACAGTTACTCAATCCTCTATAATTTTCTTTGTTCTAAAATTTTGAAACTAAAGCGTTTGGGGTTACTGCATGAGTATATTTTAAAAAACGTATTGTAAATGTAATCTCTCATTTCAGGGGTGTAATATATAAACATGTAAATGCTTAGTGTTAATGGTCAGTGTATATAAATATTTTTATTAGATCAATATCGATTATTAGAACAATTTTTTAATATCATTTCATCCTAGTTATGTTTTTTTTATTTTTAAAAAATTATATTCTTATAATTTGAAAATATTATTTGTAAATATTATTAATATAGATTTGCTAAATTATTTTTCCATTATCAAATATTTCTTATAAAAAGATAATTAAATTATGCAAACCATGTTTTGTTTTATATTTTCATTAATTATAAATGAATAGACTTTCTATTGGTTTAAGAATTTTTTTCTTTTTAAAAAAATTAATTTAATTATATAAATAAATCATTACCGAGAATGGTTAGAATCTCATTGGGTCCAAGAACTGGTATTTTTGTCTTACAAATAAAAAATATTTTATTATTATTTAATTTTCATAATGAAACCTCTCCTATTGTTATAAATTATTGTTTATCTGTTTGTTTACTGAATATATATATATATATATATATATATATATATATATATATATATATATATATATATATATATATATATATATATATATATTAGAAATCAAATTTTCCAAACAATTTTTATGAATAAAAACATAATGTTTAATATGAAAAACAAAAAAGATATTTAAAGATTTTTAAATCTTAAATCATTCAAGGTGTTTGGTAAAGCATTCAGAACAATTTATTTATTTTTTAATTTGATTTTTATATATTTCTGATCAGCAAAGATTATGAAAATGATCAAAATAAATATTTAAAAGAATATAGGCAGTTGTAAATGATAACGAGCATGTTTTAAAGAAATTGAAATATAACTACTAAGTATTCTGTCATTGAAAATTAATTGGCCCTTTCTCTAAATAAGTGATACTTCTTTAATCAAAATATATATATTTTTTTTTTCAATACAAATATAAGCGATTCTATACATTTTTGAAAATGAAAATAATAGAACAAGAGTCCTATAAAGTTTTAAAAGTAAGTTTATAGGAACTCGTAATTTAAATATTAATTCCTTATTAGGGAAATCTCTAGATGATAGAATAAGTAGATATTTAATGGAGAAAGATATAGTGAAACGCAGTTTTTGTGACGTCACCTGTTATCCCCAGTCTCAAACTTCTTAAACCAATGACAACTGTTATCTCATTTGTTGGGTCTTCTTCCTAAGCTGAAATGGTGTTTTATAGTAGGATCAGCTACAGAATGGCATGGTTTAAACTTAGGAATCAAAATTATGAAAATTCTTCATTTTCGGTGACTAAAGCTGTAAAATTAGAGACTACAGTTGAACCTCACTAAGGGAGGGATCAAGGGTTAGGGCAGAACAGCCAAAAGGTTGGACTAGCCGGAGATTTCTATAAATCATGTGTTTTTCTTAGTTAAAAGTGTATTATAAGTATATTGAAAGTAATATATTAACAATACATCCTTACTTAAGTACTGGATCCCTAGGCCCTTCATGACTTGAATGATACAGGTTAATATATATGCTGGCTGGTAATATATAAAATTGCTATCGTATCATTTGATAAATGTTTAAGAAAAAATTGATTTGTTTTATCAAACAACTTGATTGAGTCATTGACTTAAAAATGCTTAATGAAAACAGAAGTTTTAAACATCCTGTTTGTATAAAACATATCATTTGATGTAAATTTAATTTTTTTTTTTTTTTAAATCATTATTCTCATTTAAATACAGTAGGGTCTCAATAGTTCTAGGTAAATGTGACCATGACCACCTCTAACTGTCGAAATTTATGTTGAAAAATAAAACGATGAAGAAAAATTATCATAATTAAACTTTATTGAAACAAAGTGTAAACAGAGCTTATTTACAATAAACAACACTGAAATTAAGTCAAGAGAAAGTACCAATATGTATTGGAACTCATCCGCATTACTATATAAAATGATTGTAGGACTTTAATTGATATAAAACTGGGACTATTGAGACTCTCCTATGGTTCCTTATTTTTAATTTTACAAGCTTTAACCAATTAAAATTTAATGTATGAAAATTTCACATAAAATATAAAAATTTATTAAACAATTCATCAGTTACACTTTTTGAATTAGAAAATTTCATTGTATATTGTTAGTTTTTCAATAGCAGAATTATTTCATTGTTAAAATATGTAAACCAAATACTTAAAAAAAAAATAAAATAAAAAAAATACAGGGAAAGTATCTTGATTAAAAAGCATAACATTCTTATATATCATTAACTTACTTCAATTTTTCTCTTCAGGTTAGACCATCCTGCTAAAATCATTTCTTCCCTGCTTCTTTTCATAACTTAAATTTGGCTTTTGGAAGGGGCCTTAGCTCAGTGGGCTCCTGAATGCCAAGCTCCTGGACCCAAGTTTGAGTCCGACAAGGCAGAAAATTTATTTTATATTATTTTAGCCATGGCTCGACTTCGAGGTTTAGAGATCCACCTGGGACACTCAGCCTTGGCCACCCAGCGATTTCGTCCAAATCTCCTCCTTTCACAACCGTCGACCCAGTAACAGTACATCTTTAGCTAAGTACTGAACCCAAGGCCCTGTGAGGGTTGTAGTGGAACAGGTTTTAAATTTGGGTTTTCTTTACTAGATCTCTACTTTTTCCTCCCCTTAAATTCTGTTTTAAAATATCATAATTCTATTATTAAATTTTGTAGGTTACTGATTATGATTGCTGAATAAATCTAGTTCAGATTCCAACTTGCTCCATTAAATATCTCCTGGGCAGAAAGCATTACCTTAACCCTCATTGTTATGAGGGTTAAGGTAATGCTTAACACATCAGTTAGGTAATGAATTAGGTGGTTATAGCACACTGCTGACCATACTGCCTCTCAAGAATACTTTCAGACCTTTTAATAATGCATACCCACAAAGGCACTTAATGGCTGAACTGATTTATTTTAACTATTATATTATTTTAAGTATTTGGTCTACATATTCTCATCTTAATAAATGTCTTCGAGTTAAGGAATTTGTACCAAAACAAAAACATCTTCACATATAATTGTAGCAGACTATGTTATTAGGTAAATATGATTTTGCTTAAATATTGCAAGTTTAATAGGTATAATGGCAACCTTTCGCTTAAGCTTCTGCTTCTAACTCCACCTATACGCTTTAACCAGCATGTATTCCGCTTAAGAGTGTCTAAGTATTTTCACACTGTCACACTAATTAGTTGATGGAAAACGGATTGCCTGCTTAATTTAGTGTATATATATGTTCTTAGTCTTATTAAACAGGTGTTTTATAAGTATATTATGAGATTGATTTATTGCTAATGGTTTTAAATTTGAGAAGCAAAATGATTATGACATTCAATTGGTGTTTGTATTTCTGACATTTAAATGGGATTCACTATGTTGCAGTCATCAACTTCCATTCGCTGAATATTTCATGGAATAGTTCATTTACTATCAATAAAATTCCAATATTAGGATATCCCAAGGCCATCTTATTTTGAGACGCATTGGAGGGTTTTCGGGTGTAGAATGGGTAGCAAGTTGAAAGACTAGTGGATTTGAGGTTATGGAGTTTAATATGAAATAATTGGTATCTGGTTTGGGCTAAATCAGCAATATATGGATTGTTAAGGTCTTTATGGAATTTTTAAGGATTTCAAATTTCAAGGATTAGAAGTGAGATAAATTGGATGGGTTAGTGGAGGCCAAAAGGTCAACTCCATGCTCCCAAGTAGTTCTGATAACTGCTATGTAAATGTGTCTTTTATAGTAAATCGGAAGTTTTGAGCATTTGTCTAGTAAATGTTGAAGAAGTTAAAAGCAATGGGCAATTTCCTATCGTTTCAGTCTTGTCTGTGAATTTCAAATTAAAGTTTGTCCAGTTGGTGTCCTAGACAGCGGATTTGTTCAACAGGGACAGTGGAATACTTATGAAAGGAGGAATGAAAACAGCTCAGAATCAGAAAGAGGGAAATGTCAACCAATAAAAAAAAAAAAAGTTCTGAAGTTTTTTTTAGTTTTAATTTAAATGAGAAAAATGCTACATTACTACACAATATTAAGAAAATTATAATTATCTCAAGAACTGTTTTTATCTCTTGAGTCATATCTTTATGCAAATAATCTTCTTTTTTTTTTAAACTTCTGTGAAATATTCATTTAATGAGTATTATTTATCAATATAATTATGTTTCTGTTTATTGTGAATCGAGCTTTGCTTTGCTTTCCAGCAATGAGAAATTATAGAGATGTGAAACAAACAGTGTTATCATCACAGTGATTAAAATTTAAAGGAAAAGAAAGATTTAGGAACTCTACATTTTACTACAGACTACAGCGGCTATGTGTTTAGTACAACACAGAATAAGAAATAAATAAACTGAAAAATATATAATTATTTTTCTAACATCAGTCTTATTGAAGTTTGAGTAGCTGATCTAAGTTTTATAGCCAGCAACAGATAGATTTAAACCTAGTTCCCCTAGAAGTTCTTTTAATTTGAATAATTTATAGATATATCTAAATAAAAGTGTAATTATATATTTTAAAAATTAAAACTCAATATTTAATTTCTAGCCTTATCACTGGAATGTTAGATGTATTGAAAGGTAAAAGGAAAATCGGAAATCCAACAGAATTATAGTAGGATTACTAAATGAACACATCACCGGATTATAAATAAAACATTTAAACACTGTATTCTGATATAATTTCAGTAAGATTCTATTGCCAGAAGATCTCGTATAGTATTATATAATAATAAATAACAAGCAGCCATATAAGGATACTATTTTCAAATCTGTCCTCTCCCTCCCAAAACATCTCCCTAAATTAAAGTTACAAAATTCTAAATTATTATGATTTATTAGTTTTATTTATGGTTTATTATATGGGGCATATCTCCCACGAATTTATTCAAAATAACATTGATCGCAAGACGAAGCCACTGAACATTTGTAGTTTCAGCTCTGTCCGGAGATAAAAAATGAAAAGATGATTTTTGACAGCCAAAGGATACTTTTGGTCTCTCCTTCACTACAAACTAATTTTCGTCCTTTTGAAAATTAATTAAATCTTTTCATTTTTTAAAAGGACACTCTCTTCCCGGTTAATCATTTTCACAGGACACTGAAAGATACTAGTTTTGGATCTGGCAGGATCTAACTATTTTTGACGACCAAAGGATGTTTGGTATTTTGAAAAATGATAAAACATATTGTTATGAAGTTTTGTACAATTTATTTTTCTTATAGGCTAAAATTAAGAAACATATCATCTGTCTTATACAGTATTATAAAAACACAAAATTACTTATAGTGCACAAAAGCACCCAGAGCATGTTGCAGTAATGATTTGGCATCCATTGAATTATAAAACTTTTTAAAAATTATTAAAACATTTCAAAACAGAATTTATTCTTTCATATTCAATATGCCATGTGACAAGGTTTATTGTTTAATGATTTTTTGTGTGGGATATAAGAAATAGTTCGGGGTGGGGTATAGAAATTATTAAAAGAAAATAAAAATATAAAATTTATTTTCTGTACCTCCTACTTATATTTTTATATGGAACCACTTACACAGTTTCTTTTTAGGTGTTTGTTCTTTATAATTTAAATCTATATCATTTTGGTTTCTTCTTTTTAATAGCCATAACTTATATTTTTTTCTGTAGCCCAGAAGAAGGCTTGCAAAGTATAATTTTTTATATAAAATGACTGCAGTATTAATGTGCCATCCTGATCATCTTTGAAAAATTAATGATGACTATTGTATTTCATGGACTTGGTTAATTTTTCTTGTATTATGATGTGAAAGTGCTTGTTTCTCTATTATCAACTGATTTCCTCCTTTTTGATGACTTTACAACGCTGTCTTTCCTTCTAAAAACTTCTCAACCCAATAGCATCTGGTTCATTTGTTCATACTTCCTCAATCTAGTATTGATATTATTTACAAACTCATAAAGAAATGTTACAAAAAAATTAAAATTATAGTAAAGTATGAAAATTGGGGATAAAGGATTTTATGTGGACGGTCATTTCTTGTGAAACTACATATGTAATACACAAAATATTATAAAATAAATTAATTTAAACTAATATATATTGAGAGGAAAAAAATTCCACCCAAATGATTTTTTCATTTAATCATCTTAAAATTTAATTATTTTTTAGTTATTTACACACCAATATACTTTAATCAGGGTATTTTACATTTATTAGGATTATTAAAAATATTAATTAAATAAAAGACAGCAGTATTTAAAAATATTAATTAAAAGAAACAAAACAAAAAAAAAAAAAACAGCGCTACAACTCATAGTGAGTCAAGGCCTCCCATAGCATCAACCGCCAGTCATCTCGGTGTTGCTGCTGCTGTCCAGTTCCTCACTACCAAGATGGACAACGCATCCTCTGCCACTCCATCGGTCCATCTCAGTCTTGGTCTGCCGACTCTTCTCTTGGCAAATATTTTTTCCTCTAATAGTTTTTTAGGGATCTCATCTGGATTCATCCTCGCCACATGCCCTGCCCATCGGAGCCTTCCAAGTTTAATATATCTAACAATATTTGTATTTTGATATAGCTGTGCGATCTCTGAATTAATTCTAAGCTTCCAAGTGTTGTCTCTGAAAACTGGTCCAAAAATTCTTGATACTTGAGTCCCTAAATAAATGAACTCTTTAACTTGTTCAAATGTGAAGTCCCTGATTATTATTTGCCATCCTGTCGATCCCCTGCTTACAGGCCAACTACCATGTACTTGGATTTTGCCTTGTTCAACTCCAGACCCACTTCCTGAGATGCCTCCTGGAGAGCAAGAAATGCCTCCCTCACAGATTCTAGGCTTCTTCCAATTATGTCTAGATTGTCTAAAAAACCAAGTATTTGTACTGAATGATTGTATAAAGTGCCCCCAATCTGCAAACCTGACTTCCTTACAGCTCGCTCCAGCACTATATTAAATAAAAGGCACGCAAGACTGTCACCCTGACTAAGGCCTTTGTAAGTCTCAAAATCTCTTGATAAAGCCCCATGTACTTGGACACCACATTCCACCTTATTCATCGTCATTCTTATCAAACGAACTAACTTGCACAGAGTCTCTAACTCTAATAGAGCTTATACATTTCCTCCCTTATGATACTATCGTATGCCTTTTGGAAGTCAATAAAGAGATGGTGCGTGGTGATATTATATTATATCGACGGTGAAGGGGGCAATCCCTAAATCATGTTCCATGCTATCCTTTCTTTAGCAGATAGGCTCAAGGGGGCTTTTAACTTTAACTTTAACTTTTTTTTCAAATGCTGCTTGATTTAATTTAATTAATATTTTAAATAATACTAGTCTGACTTATATTATTGTCTGACTTACACAGTCAGAGTGGGAAATTGAGTTTTTTATTTTTATTACACTTTGGCTAGCCCTAAATAAAAACTTCATCGTAATCACTTCTAATTTTTCCTGTATATGTAGTAATAAATTTTCTACTAATGTTAGTATTAAATATTAAAGAAAATATTATATGATCTTATTTAAATTTTGAATCAATGTTTGCCTCCTTATTACTGTGAAATAGACACCAAATTTGACATTAACATTTCAACACAAAGCTTGGCATTTAAACAAATAGCCTGGTGATTGGTATTGCACTACTAACTGGTGCACCTCCTTGTACATAATTATCCAAATATTATCTGTATATAATATTTATTTTGTCTTATTATTGACTGATAAATAGATCTGCTATATTTATGATTATTGATTCTTTTCCTTGGCTTCTGTATTGCAGGATCGGAAACAAACATGTTTCACAATGAGAAAACCCCTCTTTCAAGTTCACTTTTGATTGCTGTCGTCGTCGCCGCACTGTTTGTTATTCTCATCATCATAGACGTCTCATGCTTTTTTGTTAACGATAATGGTAAGTTAATATATAATATATCGTAGCATCCCGTGTCACAACTTCGCCCGTTCTCATAACTGAAGTATTTAAATAGTTTTAACTTATAATTGAACTTATTATTTGTTTATCAATAAAAATCTTATATTGAAGAATGCAATTGAGCATTATTTCTATAATGATATTTCCGTGCACAGCAGTAATTTTTAACCTGTACCATTGTTCTGATTAGGTGGTTTGAATTCACATAAAAACATTATTTGACATCCAATTTTTAATTTTATTGTTTGAGTAGGTAATCCAGATGGACAGAGACTATTAAGAAACTCTTGACGACAATGGACTTCATTATCAGTGCTTACTACTAAAGGCCCATGAATCATATTTTTACACACAATATCAAAAAGTAAAGAATCGAAATTTTGATTTGGTAATAATTTTATCAATTTCACCTGGTTTGATTTTAATTTCTAACCATATAAATATATTACAGTGTTGCTAACCTCATTTCTGCCTCTGAACTATACATATTATTACTGCATTTAAATTTTTAATATTATGAAATTTATTATTGTAAACCTTCCTAGAACTATGCAGATGAGTTTGTTAAAATTTGGCAGAGATGGGTTCAGTAATTTTACCTTTGTAAACTCTATTGTGGAATGGCGCTGACCACATATCTGTCGATTTTCAAACTTCACTGGGAACCACACATCGCAACACATAATTTTCATACAAAGTTATACAAATATAATGAATATTTTTTAATTCAATTTACAATACCTATATATACTACACTTTTAGCCGTTTTATTTTTTCCCACTTTCCTGGGTATAGCGCTCTTTTTCTCCATTCTCCAGAAGAGCATTATAATGAAGTTTTACTGTATATCAATAATGGAACGATTCAAATTTAGCTATCGTGACATTCGGGTGGATATAATTTTTGTTCTACCTAAGTTTGATAAGAGTTTTAAGATTTAACAAAGCTGCAGGTTAAAAGTGTTTTAGATATTCTTCAATCTTTATTTTTATACAGCTTTGAAATAATTTGTTCTCTAATAGCCTATGATCCAATTTCTGCTACTGTGTTGTAATTAAAAAAAAATAAAATTTGCTTTAGGTCTGCTGTGGCTCATGTGCGGTAAAAAGAAGAACAGGAAGCCAAGAGAAGATGATGCCAAGCTGAGCAGGTAGTAATTTCTTCTTATTTTAAATTTTCATTAATTTATTTTTATAATAAGATTCATAATTTACTTTTACCATCATTGCTGTGGAACCTCTAATTATTGATATATATTGAAGATTCTTTGAAAACAATTAAATATTGTATTAACCCAATTATATGTTGGTTTTGGAAACGGTCTAGGAAAATTGGAGTTCAAACTACAGAATTTTTATCAACTTTATTGCTTAAAGCACCTTCCCCACTTCCCGATTCTGTCTATGAACTCCCAACGTATTCAATTCCACTCCATAGTTATTGGAATTACCTTCGACCAAACCCTTTCATGGAAACCTCATATCTCCCAAATTTCTCGAGAGGCTATATCCATCCTATCCCATTCTTCCGAAACCTACTCGTCAACTCTTGATTTCTTCCCTTATCCTCCCCCATTTTGACTATAGCTGTGGGGTTGACGCTGGAACTCGAGAGTAAGCTAAGAAAACTAATGAACTGTTTCGTTAGGTTTATCTTTAGGGTTTCATAAGCCTCCCACGCATCACATCTATATACAGAGTTAAAATGGCTTTATCCTTCACCCCGCAGAAATTACTTCCTAGCCTTCTTCCTCTATCAAACCATTAATTCTCGGAATCCCTCCTACATCTATAACATCTTCTAGTTCAGATTCTCAGTCTCCTCTCGCACTACAAGTTCTCGCTCCTCAAACCTGTATACTTCTTTCCTTAAGAGTACATCATTTGACCATTCCTTCATTTCCCGTGCTACTTCCTTATGGAATTCAATACCCTGTAATATCCATTATGATCCATCTCTGTCTGTTGTTCTTTATTTGTAAAATTGTAAATAGTTAACCTGATTGTTAATTTATTTTATTTCATCTTATGAAAGCTAGACTCATTGTATTTATATATGTACATTATATTATTCTTAGGGGACATCGTTCAAGAATAAAGTTTATTTTCTGTTCTAAAGCATAATTTTAGTAAATTATGCTTTTTTAGCCTCATCCCCCTTGATATTCTCCTTTACACAACTCCTTATATATTATGCAAAGTAGTTATTCATCGGGAAGTATATCTGCATTTGTGGTGGTCGACTTGGTTTTTTTTTTTTTTTTTTTTTTTTTTTTTTTTTTTTTTTTTTTTTTTTTTTTTTTTTTTTTTTTTTTTTTTTTTTTTTTTTTTTTTTTTTTTTTTTTTTTTTTTTTTTTTTTTTTTTTTTTTTTTTTTTTTTTTTTTTTTTTTAACTAGCATAATCTTAATTTTTTTTCTTTATTCACTTGTAACCCTTGCTTAGCAATATCTCAAAGCTTTAAATTAACAAATTCTTATTTTAGGATGTGCTACTTGTACTAAATTTTTGATGATTGGTTCAAAATCTAATACTTCGTCTATCCAAATGGTTTTATTATGATACAAGAAATTTCGGCCAAAGTTCCATTAGTATTTACTTATTTTGTTAATTTATTAAACAAAGTTTATTTATACATAAATTTTCAACAACTGTTGGCAGTTGCTAAATTAACAGCTGATTGAGGTCTGTTGGGCTTGCTGAAGAGGTGCTGTTGCTAAGTGGCTAAGGCACTGGGCTCTTAGCTCCAGAGAACAACGCATATAGTAGTTATTCCGTTTTATCAGCTGAGGATTGACTGTGCTGTTGATAGACTCTCCTTGGGCACACTTAGCCTCTATAAGTGTGTACAATTATACTCCAACGTTTTATATTGTTTCTTTTTTTTATATTTCTCATACGATTGTATAATTAACTAAATTCCTTCCAATATTATAATTAACAAAGTATAATTAATTAGCAGGAGATATGTTTCTCCATTTATTTGTCATAAAACTAATTAATTTCTCCAGCTCCTGGAATTATCAGTAATTAAGTCCAGTATTTATTTGTTTTTCTTCAGGAAAATATTCCAAGATTTATTATTTCCCTCAATATTCATAATTTTGACATGGATATTTCTTTTGGCTGAGGCCTATAGTTTTTTGTAACATTTTTTTCAACCTCAAAACTGTGACACACAACCCATACATATTGTTGGTGTTGCTTGGAATGAAAATTTGACGACAGTGCTCTTATCAGAAATTTAATGAAAAGTATTTTTTGTTCTATAACATTTGTTGCTAGGAGTCACCGTTTGCTATATTGGTTTGATATATGATGAAAAAAGTCATGTTTCGCCTATAATTTTTAAGTGTTGAGACGTTTTTGAAACACTCTAGCTCTATTACTGTCGCTCAAATCGAACATTTGATGACAGATCTGTTCAAAAATCTAATTGAGAATATTGTATAGTATGTAACACTTGTCGATAGTACTTACTGTTTAGGAACTATATTGGTTTGAATGAAAAAAGGAACGTTTGAAACCTCTACTTTCTTTCAACTTTCTTCATTTCAAATAATCATTAATTGCTAATTTAATTTAATTATTAATTCAAGTAATTTGATCTGTAAATTGTTAATATGAAATGATCACTGACTTTGATTTATAAAATATTGTTTTAGTAAAGGTTTACAAAAAAAAATAAACAATAATTTATTTTAAGTTTCTGGTATACAAATGTACGCCACTCGAGTGATGGAGGGTCAGTTAGAGAAAAAACCTAGCGGCTGAAAAAGATTGCAGCCAAATCAGCTCCTTTTACAACTGTTGACATAGATAAGGTCCATCGTTACGAAATTACTAAGCCTAAGACCCTTCATAGGTTGAAGTGGTTACCTTTCTAACAGATGTAAATCTAGTAATAGACCCATCATTTTATAGATTAGATTTCTGATAAGTTGACACTTAATGTGTCACTTTGCAAATGACACTTAAGCTGAAAATAAAAGTTAAAAAAAATCAATCATATGAATAGATTAAAGCAGTGGTCGGCAAACTTATTAGTCAAAGAGCCAAATATGAATATTACAACAATTTTTTAAAAAATTGGGAGCCAAATCTGCTTGTTTAGTAAACTTTTATTACACTAAATAAGTAGTACACTAAATGAAACTAAATTTCATACTTAATAACTATTTATTAATGGGAACAATGTGCTTGCATCTCCTTGGAAAGTTTGAGTAAGTCAGGTTTGTGTGATCTTTTTAATTTTAGGCATAATTTCAAGTTTTCATCAATAAGACGACTTCTCAGTTTACTCTTGATAATGTTCATGCTTGAAAAAGATTGTTGAAGTAAGATCACATTTTTCTTTTCCATTATTTCCAATTCAACACAAAGACGTTCAAATTTAGAGCGCCATATCTCCTTGTTTTTTAAATCCAGCAATTGTATTTCAAAGCTAGCTTAATTTCAGCAGGTAGCTTGTACATGGTTTGTATTTACGTTTACGAAAACTAACAAAATTAAACTCGATGTTCATTACGTATTTTTACAACAAAATACGATTTTAATTACCCATCTATCTTTTAACTAAAAAAAAAAAAAAGTTCTCGATTTATGGAAGAATTTTAATTTATCAAAATAAGATGTAATTTTTTTTCTTACCGAGTTTTTTTTTAAAATGAAAATATTATCGCGCCTTCCACAAATATTTGTGCCAGAGCCGCACTTAAGGAGCCAAAGAGCCACATGCAGCTCTGGAGCCGCACTTTGCCGACCACTGGGCTAAAGAATACCTTTTTAACCAAATTTTTATTTCATTACTTTAACCCAAAAACTGACTCTTAAAATGCCAAAAAAAGAAACCAGTATTGATTTAGGCTGGCCACACACTATGAGGTACACCTAACAGGTAGCATGAACAGTCCGCCTGTTTAGGTTTACCTGTTAGGTATACCTCATAGTGTGTGGCCGTCCTTACATCCTATTATTATTATTTTAGTTTTTTTATTCCTATATCTATTCTGTATTCACCGAGTTAAATTGCCTTTCCCCGTACTTCCTTGGCACATATTTCTTTCAGGTTATCTACATCCGTCGCTCTACCTTTATTTACATTATTGTGCCATTCAGGTCCACAATCCAATCACTTCATACAAGGTCTTGTCTTTCCAATTTTTATACTTCTTCCTACAGAACTACTGCATTCCAATGTTCCTTTCTTGTCCGATCCTCTATTCTCTGGAATTCTCTCCTTCCTATTCGCAAAGCTGCTTCCCTCGGAACATTTAAAACATTCTTCTTTCTCACCAAACTGACGCGCTCTAATTATATGGATGTATCATAATGTTTATCATTCTACTATTTAAGACATAAAACATTATCCTAAATTAATAGTTTCTTATGATAAATGTTTTCATTTTTCATAATTGTTTGTTTCTACAGTTTTGTTCATAATATTTATTTCTATATTGATTGTTTTTCTTCTTTATTTTCTTTTTTTTTTTTTTTTTTTTTTTGATTCTCTAGGCCAGATATGATTTTACTTTGTGTAATATAATGTTATTCTTAAGGGACTTTGTCCCAGAATTAAGTTTTCTTTCCTATTTTATTCTGTATGTTATTTTATTTGTAGGTTTTTGTACGAATTTATTTTTTTAAATATTGTGTGGATGTTTTTTTTATTGTTTATGAAATCTTAAAACCTAAAGTTTAAGTTTAAGTTTTGGCCCATTTTCAGCCTGTACAGTTGGAGGTTTCCATTGCCTTATTGCAGCAATAAAGATGTTTCTTCAACCGATGGTACAAGCCCTGGAAATCTCTCCAGTTGCGACAAACTTCCCCTACCTGAAGTGAATTTTGTATTGTAAGATAGCAATGAGGGCCCTTGGCTGGTTTTTCTTCTTGATGTTGTCATGTGTTATATAAAGAAAAAAAAAGTTCGCATGAATTTTATTAAAATCCAGCTTCATTTTGGTATTTGCTTTTGAAAGCTTTAATTGAAATGTAACTCAATAAGAAGTATGTGTTACATTTAATTTTTTTTTTTTTTAGAAATTTTATTAAAAATGACTAGCGCAATATTTGACTTATTTAGAAATTTCAACGTGACCAAGCTATTGCTAGTTTAACGAAATTTGATTTCAATGCGCTAATGATTAATATTATTATCAACTTAATAATTCTTTTATTTTTATTTACGATTGATGAATCATTTGCCACTTCTGTTCAGATTCTTTTCTCTTTTTTTTTTTTTTAACTAGTTTCAAATGTTAATCATTCATCATCAGTTCTAAAAACATACAAAAATTTCATAACATCAGCACTTTGCTATATAGATAATGCATATTAATTTGTTTTTTAATGTAAAAAAAAATCAAATATGTAGGAACTCAAATAAAGAGACATAATGAAAAGAGCTTCTGAAAGATATCAGAATCTACAGTAGAATGACTGATTAGTTAAGTGTTAAGGTCTGAATGTAAAAGTCTGGTAGGTGGGTTAAAACCTTTTGGTTTTCCCTATGACTGGTTGGTTTTTTTTTTTCATTCCTACTGGACATACAAATTTAAAATGGAACTATAAGATATGTTTATCTGGTTATTTAAACCATTATGTGGATTGGTTTTGAACGATCTCATAATTTCTATTGATTCATAAATATTTAATTACAGGCTATTTCCTACTTGATGTATTATTTTTAATCCCGAGTCTTTGTTGAATTTATGGTTATTTTCATTTTAATGGATAGCCAAGTTCTAATTCTGGGTCTTATTACTGTATGCTCTTATATGTTCTTTTGATCTTTGATTTACTGATCGTCCAGTTTTTCCCGTTTGTTTAGCTTCACAGTCATTACATTTTAGTTCCTATACTCCACTTTTTTTGGAAAGGATCTATTTTGTCTTTTGGTGAAAGAAAATAAGATGACAATGGTTTATCAATTTTAAATTCAAGATTTAAACCTAAGTTTTTTAATTCCTTTCTGAATTTGGTGGACATTGGACCATAATATGGGATCGAAATGTATTTCTTTAAAGTTATCCTGAAATTCATTCGAAACTAGTTTTCAAATAAAATAATCCTAATAGAAGTGGTAATTAATTCATCAATCCTAATTGTATTGATCGTTCTATATCATCATGGTGTACCTCAAAGGAATTATAGTTGTTCATTATCATGATGTGCTTTCTTTTACACTACCAAATCAGATATCAAAATACTTTTGCATGAGTTCTTTGAAGAATGGTTTGTAGTATTTTGGCTGAATTAATACGATAAGTAAAATATTCTCTTACTGAGTGGCATTTTGAAGCAATGTTTCCTTAGTGTTTTGAAATATGTTTTTAAAAAGGTTTAAAAATTGGGCAAAGACCTTAAGCTTTTGGTTTTGAGATGAAGTTTTATCCATGAGTCATTTGATAATTTTTTTTTTTCAATACATTTTTCAGCGAAGGAAAAGGCTTACTTAACAACGGCAACAAGGATGCTAAGATAAGGATAGAAACTGGTGCACCGATCGAAGATGGGTATGTATCCCACTGAAATCTTCTCTGCTGATATTAAATAAGTATCAGTCAATTTTACTTGTATTTTTTTTTTTTTTTTTTTTTTAAGATGTTTCTTTCGATCTTTTTCTTAACTTGCATTTAACTTATACTATACTGGGTAATACTTAAAATACTTACTCTGGGTACCACTTATAATCACTTCGGTTATAACAATATACCAGCTACAGCAACTAAATTTTCAGACCACTTGAGCTTGCTATATCTATCACCTGCACTTTGAAACGGATATAGTAACATCACTTATAACAACATATCGGTCATAGCGACCTGTTTTTTATTGATATCGAGGGTAAAGGCATCGGTTATAATGCCACAGTGGCTTAAAAGGGAATCAACTCAAAGCAAATAAACTATCATTCAGCTGATGGATTATGGCGTTATCTAAAGACTGGAATTTAATTTTTGTAGAAAACTGATCCTTCAAATATTTCAAGAGAAAGACAAAAACAGGACAACTAAAGTTTTCATTCTAGATGCTATCCTAATGGTGGACAAAGCTTGGGATAAAATTCCGTATACAATCATAGCAAATTGCTTTCGTCATGCGGACTGTCTAGAGCTGAGATAAGATTGGATGGTAATGATTTTTGACTCTTGCTGGTTGGGTAAAAAATTTTAATCTTCCTATCGCTGTAACTTTGGATGCTGTTGAAGAATATGCCAGGATTGGCCGTGATCGAAGATTTCACATAAGAAGCAATACTTTTATCTGTCTTAATCAAAAATGAGCTGGTAGAAGAGGAGTAGGAGAAGGAAGAAAATGAAGGTGATGAGTAGGCACTGTCTACACAAGATACGTTGGAATCAATCGGTACTCTACAAAAGCTTCTATTGCTTACCGATGAACTTCAGAGCTACGTACTCATATTCAAAAGGAAGGGGTAAAAAGTATCTGGCTATTTTAAACAAGTTTAATATTTTTAATTGTTCAATCTACATATGTACAATATATCTAATTATTAAATAATAAATTATTCTTAAATGAAAGTACATATATGTGATTGGTTAACAAAGTTCCTATTTCTGCTTTGTTTGATGTAGGTGGTATGAATGGATATAGCAACAATCGACTATAGTGAATAAATATTTTTGATCCCTTGGAGGTTGTTATTAATAATATCTAGTGTAGTTCTAATAATTTAATTAGGATAAAGAAATATTCCCAATTTCATTAAATAAAAAGCAAATTGGTCAATCATATCAACTTTCCGTCTCATATGCCTTCACAATCATCACTTTTTTTTTTCTGAGCAATGAGTCCTAATAAAACTACTGAAAAAAAAGTGGTTCATTCTTATCTTACTGAAGCACAAACAATATCAACTTGTCCTTGTTCTCTCATCATTTGCCTAACAGTTTCACTCATCTTTAAATATATTAAGTGGAGTCCTCATAAAATTGACTGGGTCTTTTGATTTAGGCTCCAAAATTAAAGTTAAAAGAAAAACTGTGGTCCCGAATATAAACATTTATTTTACTACAATTGATGATGTGGCTGCAATAAGGACCTAAAGTACCAAAGGTCCTTTTTTTGGAAAAAGTTCTAATCTCCTCTCTATCGATTCAAGATAGTCATGTAAAAATTTAGATTCTATAAGTCGATTAGGTAAAAAAAAAAAAAAAATAACTAATTTTCTAACATGTTCTTATGGGCTCTTCTTGCGATTCATGGTTCTTGAGCTTCCTCTGAGACATTTAGAAAGTATTGTCTTTAGAAAGAGCCACTACCAAGCTAGAACAAATCGGCTTTACTTCTAAAATACTGATTCGACTATTAAAATGCAGTACAATTTGTTTCATAGATATTATAAAGAAAACATGGACATGGACACATCTCTCTGTTCAAAGAATAGTTATCTCAAATTTATCAGGTAGGGTACTTATACATTTTCAAAAACTAAAACTGATGTTTGCAACTTCTTAAAAAAATTGCAAGTAAATGGAGAGGATCATAGTATCTACAAATAAAAAGTTAAAAGATATAAAGCTCTGAAAGAAAATCACATTTCTCGAGCAATGTTCTGCCTTTAAGGATCCACTGAAGGAGATTACATTAGTGAATGTGTTCTAATAATAACAGAAAAAAGCCCAGATCCAGAAAAAAATTGATTTTACTTCTTTATTTTAATAATTGTTTGTTTATATTGTTTTATTTCATGTTTTTATTTTTTTGGCACTTATTTGTAATACATTTGTGGTAGTTTTATGCTTTTATATATACTATTTTATTTTTTTTCAAGACATATGTTTTTAATGTTAGTCAAGTTAGATATCATTTTATGCAATAAGGGCCCTTAAGTTTTTGTTTTGTAAAGCAATTTGAAAATAAAAGATTAAAGATGACTTGCCATTTGTTTATTTGGTCCCCTTACCCAATAGTTGCTCAAAAAGTAGAAAGTGAAAGACCAATACAAAATTATGCACAAATCATTAAAGAATTTGAATGCTCGTAGCAGGGTTATTTTGCTTTTGGTGTATGGGCCCTTTTTGCTGCCACATCCTCAATTGAAAATTAATAATAAATAGAAATGTATATGAAATATTTATAATAATAAAGCAAAACACTAATTTTAAATACTGCATTAATTTCATTTTTAAAAAACCTAAATGACTGGCCTTTAAATCTAAAACATAAAATTAACAAATTATAATAACAAAATAATATTTGGTTATTGTGTGTGATGGGTGATAGACCAGAAATTAGGCACTATGATGGGTCACAGTTGCAACGAGATGGCCTTCGTACGTAAACAACAGCTTGTCAATCATTGCATGAAGTTGCAGGCACTGCAGATTTGTGGTAAAAAAATTGGTGGACCTACGTCTTTTCTCATTTTCAATTGCTCAAAATATCATTATTTTTTATTGTTATGATTTTTATTTAAAAATATAATTTTTTAACTTTAATTTAATTGTTTTAACTGTAATTTATTTAATTTTACTATTATAATTCTTTAATATATTTTATTCTAAAGGGTAGCTTCAATGTTAATGTATATAATCAGATATTTGATTTATTTAAAATTAAAACAACATTTTTATACATTTAACTAATTTACATTTTATAATTATATTCTTAATTTACCGTCTATTTATTTAACTATTCAAAACAAAAGTCTATCCTTTTTTCTATTCTTTTTTGATGTTGCAAGGCCAATTATAATTAATGTCTTCAGTCCTTTTCTTTTCTTTATCTGCGTTCAAACTCTTTTAACTAAACTTAGACTTGAATATTCACTAATGAATCCAGCGATAAATTTTAGCTTCAGGTCGTGAACAACCTCTGTACTGAACTCCTCTGAACCTCTGAACTGTTTTTAAGGACACTGTTTTACAGATTTGCCAGGATCTGACGATTTTTTCGAGGCCGAGGAAGGACATCCTTGGCCACTCTCTCCATCCACAATTAGAATTAGCTTTTTCGTCCTTAAGGATTGCTGTTTTAACAGTTTTTTTTAAATTATCCGAAGGATAACTTCCTCCATTGTTGTCCTCCAGGATACTGTTTTAAAATATTTAACGGTTTTAAGATCGCGGACCTAAAAAGGACACTTTTTAAAAAATATTCGACTATTTGACTGTTTTAAGACGGCGGAAGGATAATAATTCCTCCATGTAGTTCAAGGAAGGTTTAGCAATAATAAAATCCTCTGACTTTCCATTTATTTGTTATTAAAAACGCTATAATATGTGGATAACAGTGATGATACACATGCACCGATAGGTGGCGATAACTATTCTACATCAGAGGTTACAAAGGTACGGTGTTATTTAGAGCTTGAATGCAATTTTGAGTGTCGGAAGCTTTGCCACACTGTCATATATTTTATTACGATATATTTTACTACGAATTTTTTTAAGAGCCATATTGCACTGTAGGTAAGTGTACAGAGTTACCACGAAGGATCGTTTTCACAAGAGTACATGGATATTAAATCAAGTTCCATCTAATAAATAACAAAATAAATTACAAATTGAAGAAAACATCTTGGATTGTTTTTTTTAAACGTTAGCGAACATGCGGACTTTGATCTCAACTCCCCAAACGGAGTCTTGATTAAACTATCCGGAGAAATCAATGGCCGGACAGGTTGAAGGAGTGGAACAATTTCCTGGAGCTGGAGGAAGATAAGACAAAGAGGCGGAGGGTGGAGGTCCTTCTATTTAGGAAGAGGTGGATGTAGATCTGGAGGGGGGGGGGAGTCCAGGAGAGTGGGGTCCCAAAGGGATGGGGCCCAAGATGACTACATTAGTGACTGTCTCAGCACTAATTCCATTCGCACCCTCTCTCAGAGAGTACTCTCACTCACTCTCTCACACACGATTTATTCTTCTAAAGTGAATTTATACTTCAAGGGTAGAAGTGGTTCTTCATATTAAACGCATAAAGCATAAAAGGAATAAAGATAATATCCACTTTTATTTTCTGGGGTAACGGCATCCAATCAATGCACCACCAAATTCGTCAAACCCGCATAACACTCGCTTCACTTCGAGTTTCACATTTATCGATAGCTCTTTCCTATCACCTCTCATGTTAACATTCACTTCTACAATTACAACTTTGATTGTCTTGCTTAGTGTGCTATATTGATATTTAGTGTTCTTAAAGGTAAAAAGGTGAAAAAGAGTTAACAACATGAGTTTCGTAATGGATTTAGTGTTTTTATAAATTCATATTTTTTTATTTCCTCCTCTATAATGTGTAAAAGTGTCGCAAAAGTTAAAAAGATTAATTTCTACATGGATTTGGTGTCTTATATTTGGTTATTTATATTTGTTATATCAATTTAAGAGAGAAATTTTCAGTTTACATATTTTGTGAATGGATTCTTTGTCGTGCTTATTGCCCTAAAGTGAGACAGATCGTATTATTAATTCAATAAAACTTATCGATCTAAAAATGAATGTGAGAAACTATATCACAATTTTCATATTTTTTTTATTTCCACTCCCTTTTACAAAATATAGCAGAAATAAACATCATAACTTTCAACAAGGGTTTATCAGAAGTTAACATTACTTGTGATCTAGCATTATATTAATTCTGATTTAATATGATATTAATTCAACATTGATTAAGTGTTATATATTTTGATAATTTCTTATTTCCACGTCATTACTTTATAGTTTCTCCTTCTCCGTAAATGAAGGAGAATAACCTTTCACCTCGAAAACTAGCGACTAAAACATCGAAATAAATCGGATGAAATTTAGAATCGATAAAAGGTATTCTGGGCGAGTGAAGGAGCTGGGAGCCCCGCTTCTGTGTGGGTAGTATTGCTTTAGTATTATGGATTATATAATTATAATCCGATGTAACTCCTATATCAAACAAAAGATTGAGTTCGTTCTGTATTCATTATTTTATTTCAAAACAAATTACGGCATCAAATGTGTTTTGTTTTCTCTTTCGTAGCGACCTTTAACTACTGTTTGAACTCAAACGTTCAGTAACGACTCGCTCCAGTAAGGACAGAAGGGCAGGGAGGTAGATATCGTTAGCGGTCCCGATATGGAACAACTTCATCGACCGGTCCTCCTAATGGCAGTCCTTCCAGTAGTCTTTGTCGGCGCTATTCAGATCGCCTTACCTCAGCTATACAGTCTAGTCATAGTGTGTATAGGTTAACATATGTATCTATATCTCTGTGGACATTTGAATGAATATTCGCTTCATTTTTATGATGAATAATAAACACTGTATAAATATAAAACTTTTTTTTTTTTTTTTCAAAAGTCAGGTACCTGAGAATCAAAATTCACAAGAATATGAATCCTAGAGGTACGCATGATGGTATAGAAGGATAGGTAAGGACAGAAGGGCAGGGATAGATACGTAAACCGGTCCTCCTAATCCAGTAGTCTTTGTCGGCGCTATTCAGAACTATACAGAGTCATAGTGTGTATAGGTTAACATATGTAATCTCTGTGGACCCTGATGTGTATGCATGATGGTATAGAAGGATCAATACGTAAAATATTTAACAGACAACTGCCAACTAGAGGTTCGGGACCAAATGAATGGTATTATAGAAGGATCAATACGTAAAATATTTAACAGACAACTCCCTGCTGTGTATGCCAACTCTAACGGGTTTTAATGTATTAATTGCCAGAACTATGCCATCTACACATGCCTTCCGTATCATATGATATTTTTACCCGCCAAATTTGAATTTGAAAGTTTATAAATTCTAAATATTAAAACATTATGTTTATATTTTATCTACTTGAGGTCCATGTAAACCTTATTTAATGAAAAATCATATAAATTCATATTAGTTTTTTGTATATGAACAAAATTATTGAAAAGTTAATTGGGTACCCAGTCTGGAGAAAAAGAAAACAACCGTTGGTTGTGCTGAAGCTTTGGCGTGAATTTTAGCTCTCCTTTAAGCTGCCAAAATAATGCTAACAACTAGACTAAGAAAAAATTTAACTTTTAACATCATCTCTATTATTATAAGAATATTACAGCAAAAGGGTTAATAGTTAATACGAAATTTGTTTCAGGTTCAAGCGTGACACCACTGTTGAATATGATATGAAGAAATCGATTTCACGAACCAGTTTCGCTGGGAAGAATTCAGCAGTCTAGAGGGAGGTGATGATGTACCAAACAATGGACGAACAAAACAAATAACGCCTTATATGACGATGTTATATTGTATAAATTTTTTTGTTTAAAATTGATAAATATGAAAAGACTCAAAATTTGTACTTCCCTTGTCGGAGTAATGTTTTTTAAAAATGAAAGAGCTTACTTTAATTTTTTTCCCCCCTTTCTTTTAGAGCTTTTTGGGACCTGTATTAGTTCATCACATGATCTGTTTTTAATTTAATTATTCAATTAATTACGTTTTGTATATTTAAAAATAATTGTAAGTTTAGATTTTAAGTGTTACTTAAGGTGTAAATTTATAATAGTTTCTTTTTACTTCTTTTTAATTTTTTTTTTTTTTTTCCAATTGTAAATAATACCCATTTAAGTGTAATGGAGCGTGAATTTTATATTGTTACTGTCACAGTTATTAAATGAAAATTATTTTTGTTTTAAAAAAAAAAAAAAAAATGAAATTTGATACTAAAGAAGACTATTCATCTTCAGGGACCGAAAAATAAAATAACTTTTTACTCAAACGATAAAAATAAAAATATTAAAAATAACCATTATTTTTATTTCAGTGAAATGGAAGTTTTATTTTGTAATAAAACATTTCAATTTCCGAACTTTTTTGTTTATTTATTTTTTTCAACTTTTAATTTTCATACTTTAAGATAAAAGTTTTGTATTAACTTTTGCTTTTTATCATGTGTGGGGAAAGTTTAAAAAAATAAAGAAAATATTTTAAAAACTTATTTTGATAGATTTGAATTTAGTCAATCTGTGTTTTATTTTCACTAAACAAAGAGCTAAAACTAAAATGATAATAATATTAAGGTTTAACAATATATAATAAATATAAATATTAGTTTTTTAACAAATAACCTAAAAAAGTAAAAAACAATAAAACAAGCTCCCATAAAAATTAATGACGTTTTTTAATTTTTCAACTTTTATTTTCTTGATATGTTCTAATAAATATTATAACAAATACAGTTGAGTTGAAACTAAAAAAAAACAGCTGTTTAAACTTAGAAAAAAAAGTTATATTAATAGAAATATTTCAGTTTTAATGTAAATTTGTTTTTTACATGTTTCGGTCCCTGTGCATTTTCAAAAATTTTATACATATATATTTTATTTAACAGTAACAAAAACATGTTTATGATGGACAACAAATCCAAAGATTATTGTTTCTTGTAAAAATAACAATGTGATATGTAGGAATTCAACTCGTCTAGTTAATATTTTCTTAATAATACCTGGGAATAGTTTTTGTTTGTTTATGTATAGACGTACTTATTATATATGTGCAATGATATGCTGACTTTCATTCAGCTGGAAATAAAATTTAAGCTATGTAATTAATAACTTTTTAAAATTCTTAACTACTGCTATTTTTTAAATAATTGTCTCCGTATAAAATATTTTATTAATAATCTTTTAAAATTATCTATGTGTAATGCTTGTGTTGTTGTGATGTCATCGCTGCATAATATGTAAAATGACTGTCTTGAAAATATTTCATTCCATATATCTTCTATATTTATTTTTTATCATTTTTTATATACACTTTAAGAAAAAAAAAATCTTGTTCTTGAAGTACACCTCATTTATTTTTCTTATACCTCTTAAGACTGGCAGTGAACAAAATAGACAATAATGTTCCTATTCAGGAAATTATGTACTTAAATTGCAAAGTATGTTGTGGGTACTTCAACTTTACAATAGATGCTAGGGCACTCATTGCATTTAAAAAGCGCCAACGTACTTTCAGATTTAAAACATCAATTTCTTCAAATTATGCATTTCATCTTAATTGTAATTAAGTCTTTCGCTCCCTTTTAAATTGATAAAAGAAGTTTGTTTTTAATTTTTTTCTTTTATACATATTATATATATATGTATTCACATGTGAAAGTTATATATAAATAAATATATATATATATATAAATAATTGTTGTATAAAAGATATGGCAAATGGTGGCTGATGAATGTGGTGTATCTCTTCTCTTTTTGATGCTGCATTTGTGGATTATAGTGCGCTTCCAATATTTGTGAAAACTATCTTTTATGTCTTTATAATAAAAGAACAAAATAAGATTGTCTTTTTTTTTTTTTTTTGTTATTTTTTCTATCTTGTCCCATTCTGATAGATATTGCGGTGCTTATTTGTAACATTTTAGTCAGAATAAATTTGTGATCCTCTTAGCAAACATGCAAGAAGATATAAGAAAATATATATCTTTACTGAGAGAACAAAATATCAAACAAGTCATTAGGAATGAAAAATTGAGAAAACAAAATGGTATGTAGTGTAGTAGAAACATACAAGGAAGTAGATAGTTGGGATGTAGAGTCAATTGACTTCTCACCTCAAATATTTAATTTTAATTGGGTCATCCGATATTCAGGACAACAGCTTAATTGAGCCATTTTTTATAAAACGGAAATTAAATATAGATAAAACATCTCTGCCTAATCACTTCATCAGGACAAAACATTGGTCTATTGGTCCAGAATTTTTTGAACTTTAAACTTTCCTAGAAACAGATTGTGAAAAACTATAAGCCCCACCTCGGCATCTTACTTAGCTTGTAGAATTTGGGTTACATGCAGTACTTCTGAAACTTCTAATTTTGTTGTTAGTAACGAAATGTAAACAAGAGTTCAGAAGGGAAAAATTCAAGTCAGTATTTAGCTCGTGCTGTTCAAATAACGTTCGCTTAGGTATTTTACGTTTCGTTCTCAGGCGTTCATTCAAATCTCTCTCTCTTTTTTTTGTAAATGTATAATTTCTTATAAAGTTTTGAGTGCTGCTGACATAGTCAAAATTCTCCACAAAATTAAAGAACCACTGGAAAACACACTAAACTTGCATAAATGCACCCGCTAACTGGGTTAATCACAAAACTATGTAATTATGGCATCAATTGCACATTTGTGTGTGGAAACCCAGGCGCATTTAAGCGTTCTATCTTTCTTTTACAGGTAGATTCATGGTCTCCGGATTATGGGGTCCTCAGCTTTATTGGGACAAAATGAATTTTCCCTTTATGGAACCATAAATCGGAGTTGGCTGTACATGAATTTTGTTCCAACCATATAAAATTATGGATGCATGACAAAGATTTAATATTAATAATTATGATTGAAGGAATGATGAAAGCAGTGCACCACACTATGATATCATTATCTCTATTATGAGTATTAAAAGTATAAAGGTGAGTGACAGCTTAGGGGGCTGACTGTAAACCTTGGACCCAATGAAGAGCCTTTATATATATATTAGACTTACCTGGCATAGAAAATATTCAAAAAAAGAAATGTTAGGCAGAGGGGAGAGGCCGGCTATCTAAGGAATGCTCTGGAAAATAGGAAGCTCCTGCTTGGAGAAGCTGGGAGATGAAAAGGAAGAAGGCCTACCTCTTAGTTGTTTTTTTCAGCAAAAGCCACTGCATACACAATTAAATTAAAAAACATTTCCTTCATTTTTTATCTAAAGTTTTTTTATAAGCCCAACCCTATTATTGCCACTAGAGCGGATTAAAATATGGCCAAAATTATATTATTATGAAATTTTGATTAAATCCTGAGAAATACTACGCCACTATGCTAAATGTGTATGTTTTGGCAAAATATGATTATTTTGATATGTTCTGTAAGCTGGCGTGGGTGTTTTCCGTAATTTAATAAAAATTTCATATACTTTACCTAATAATAAATTAAGCCAGTTTTGAGATGGTAAATAGAAATTTCGGATTGTACAAATAGTTTCGGATTTATAATGAAAAATGTGCCAAAAAAAACTTCGATTTTAATTTAACAGTAAGAGGTTTTTAGCGTGCTGGCATGGGTATTTTACGGGACATGATCGAAATTTCATGTATAACTTCTGGTAGTAAATTTAACCAGCTTTCAGATGAATAAAACAAATTTCTTATCGGACTAATAGTGTCGGAGACATAACCAAAAGAGTACCGACAAACGTAGTATGAGTAACGTAGTACAATTTACCGCTAGGCATTTTCATGGGCCAGTTTCCATCCAATTTTTATTTTTTCACACATTTTATTTATGTTTTTTTACTCTATCTCGAAAACGAAGTATTTTTTGCTAAATTTACTATACACACAATTAAAATAGACAAAATTTCCACATTTTTGATTTGTAAAGTTTTTTTTTAGAAGCAACCGTTTATCCGGCAATTTTGATGAGCTCTAGGCAATACGGTTGGTCTTATAAAAAAACTTTACGAACCAACAGGAAATGTTTACTAATTTAATTATGCAAATAGTGGCAATTGCAAAAAAAAAAAAAAAAAAAAAAACCGCTTACTTTTCGAGATGGAGCTGAAAAAACAGAAGTACCAAAATTTGGTCAAAAAAACATTGTTCCGGGCACAATTGCCGACCCAAAAAAAAAAAACACAAAGAAGAAAATCAAAACTTTTTTCAAAACTAATATACCTGTTCTATTAGCAATTTCAAGAACTTTAGCTAAGATAATCATCAGTCTAGAAATAAGTATTTGTTGAGTTTGTACGGGTCAAAATCCTTCAAGTTCTGCTTTGTCAATCATCACACCACAAAACATGCAGTGGTGTTTTATGGGATGTAATTCTCTCTAAAAGAATTCAAAATGTTTCTCGTTTTTTGAAAGTTCTCTGATTAACGTTTTTCCTATTTTGAATTTTAAAAATAGATAACCTCTGAGAAATTAAAATATCACCTTCCACGATCTAGATTCAAACTCATTCTTCAGTTCATCTGATTTCTAAGGAACGTACTTTTATATGAAGTGGGTTAGCGCTAAGCTGTGCCTTTTCCCAATTTTTTTTATTAATTAAACCAGTTTCTTCATTTTATTCTAATTTTTTTTTTTCATACAGGGATATCAGAATTTTAAATAAAATCTCTTACGAAATTCCTTCTCCCCATCTTTTATTACCTGGTGCCCTGTTACTCTATTCATCATCCCATACGTTCCCACATGATTAATTTTTTTTTTATCAATTAGTTGTTGTTGTTTTTTTAATAAATCAATAAAAGTTAAAATAAAAAAAAAAATTGTTGTTCAGTTGATAGAAATATGATTCATGGGCGTATACTATAATTCAGTCCTTTATCCGCTAGAGTTTCTTAATAGACACTGTCCATTTAGATAATCAACTCATACATTAAAATTAAAAATTGAAGGTCCGATTATGCTTTTACGTAATCTTCAAACACCTGATCAGTGCATTTTAACCAGGTTACAAATTGCCGCTATGCGTGAAAATATCGTTGAAGAAATGACGCTCTATTACTTTAATACAAGGTTTTTTAGCGACAAACACATATACAAATTTAATTATTTGTTAAAGTCCTTTACTTATGCATGTCAATTTTGACTTGGGTTTAAATTTATTGATGTATGATTATCCTAGTCACGTTAACAGTACCAAGTGGAGGTTCTTCTTTGAGAATTCCTTTGTTTCACCTCGCTGCCTTCTTGATTACCACCATCTATCCAGTATGCTCCTTCTGTTGTGTAATTTATAGTTATATTTCAGAAATTACTTTTCATTTATTTAACTAATTACTTAATATTTATTAAATTGTTTTACTAATTTAAAAATAAATTTCCTGATAATAAACATTAAGTTAACATTTTAGTTATTTATTTTATTTTTTATAAAGGTTGAATAATAAAAAATATTACTTTTAAAATAGAATGGGGACAGTGCACTTTTTTCTCTTGTTACCTAACGGCCAATTAAGGAACTAGCGGGGTACTCTGCCATTTTTCAGTTTTTGGTTTGTTTACATTGTTTTTGGTTTGTTTAGGCTATCTCAGTGTTTTCAAGTTCCTTATTTATAAATAAATAAAAAAGGCTTAGCGAACCCGAAGGTTCGATACCGACACCACCAACCGTCGACCGCACACTTCCCTCCAATCCACTCTTCCAAAACCCAAATCCCCCAGGTCGGCCCTGACGCAATCCTCCCATCTTCGTCTCGGTCTACCCCTCGGTCGTTTACCCGACGGCTCAAAACTGCTTAATTTTTTAGGAATTCGATCATTGTGAAGCCTTCTAAATTCTCCTGTTTCTTCATCCTTTTTTGGGCCAAATATTCTACGCAGTAGTTTATTTTCGAAAAGTTTAAGGCGTTGTTCCTCCCAAAAAACGTCAGCGGTCATGTTTCGCATCCGTATAGAACTGTTGGTAGTATAATAGTTTTGTATATCCTAATTTTTAAATTTTTGGAGAGTAAGCGCGAACTGAGTAATTTTGCGACCGAAAAATAACAAGCATTACCGGCTTTTAACCTAGCCTTTAGTTCTTCTTGAATTTCATTTTTCCTCGATATAATAGATCCTAGATATTTGAATTGTTCAACGTGTTCAAACTTTATCCCAGAAATATCTACATTACTAAAATGTTCACCGTTCCTACTTATTTATAAAAAATAAATAAAATGGTTAGCATAATATTAAAATATACATACTGGATTAAAGATATACATTCACGCCTCATCCTAAATCTGAGAATAAAAAGTAAATCGCTCTAGTGGATGTGATCATGTTTTTGGAGTGGAAGAACGGATATCCCATTTCCTCGCCTCATACATGACTTTGTGATTCCACAAACGTGTGTTAACCAATCTCCGTATAAAGTAATAATTGAGTTTAGTCGCCTTTTTATATAAATAATTTGATAATTAGGTGTAGAGGTTTTAAATTGAAAACCTATTTCAACTAAATCCTAAGTGCGATTTGCAACAATATGATTTATCTCAGTTTAACACCATCACTGAATTTTCAAACTGAATATGTAGCATTGATAACTGTTTTTATTTTAATATAATCTTATTCCCATTGATTTAATTTGAGAAGGGCGTAACTGAAATTAGCATTAGTTTGAACATGGATTTAGTGTTTGTGTGAAAATTATGGAGAATATAAATTTTTATTTGATAAAGATTTAATATTCCAGTCATGTGTTATGCTATAATAGTCCAATGAAAAAAGGTAATTCAGAGGAACTAAAAATACTGGTTCCAATTTTTTCAGGAATGTGTAGGGGATGGTCCCCTGAACAAGAACATATAAAGTCCCTCCAAATTCCGGTACCGCTCGCTGAGGGAGGTTGGTCTTTAGATTTTGTATTCCTAAGTTTTTCACTTATAACTTGAAAACGGTGTGTTGAACTAAAAACGTTTTTTGATACAAAATTAAATCTTATTAAATTTACTACAAGTTTGGTCATATACACTTTTACAAAAAACTGGACCGTGTTCGTACTAAAAGTTGTAATTTTCTAAGAAATTGTTTTTCAATTGTATTTTTGTCTTCTAGATCCTCCCTCGTTCATTTTAGAGGTAAGTCATCGGGATAAGACTTGTACAGCATTAAATTCCCTATAAGAATATATATCACTTGTTAATTTATATTAACACGTCACAACTTACAGCAAAAGGTAAATAAAATTAAAGATTTCTACGAACAATCTTGATTTCCCAATTAAATTTTGAAAACGGAAACATGCTGATATGCCTGATATGTATATAAATACGTAATTGCAGATCAAAATATATATTTAGGGTAAACAGCTGAGATTTATACAACGGCTAAATTACACTTATTAAGTGATGAGCCTTAGCGGAAAATGACGAAATCGGGTGCGTTTTCAAAACTGACGCGCTCAAACCCTACATCAACCATTTCTCCGCAAAAAAACGTATAACTCCGAAACTATTAATTCGATCCATAACTTATTTTTCCATCTAAAAGCTGGTTAAATTTACTATTAGACCCCACATACATGACATTGTGATCAAGTCCCGTAAGATACACATGCCAGGACGCTAAAAAACGCGTACTGCTGTGAAATCCAAGTTTTTTGGCACATTCTTTGCTATAATTCCGAAACTACTGGCCATTCTTTGATTCGATTCCATATAAAACCAAATTCAAATTTATGTATATGGGGTCTAATAGTAAATTTAACCAGCTTTTAGATGGAAAAATAATTTATGGATCGAACTAATAGTTTCAGAGTTACACGTTTTTTGGGGGGTGGGGGATTGGTTGATGAATGGTTTGAGCGCGTCAGTTTTGAAAACGCACCCGATTTCGTCATTTTCTGCTGAGGCTCATCACTTAATAAGTGCAATTTAGCCGTGGTATAAATCTCAGCTGTTTATGTTCCCGTTTTCAAAATTTAATTGGGAAATCAAGATTTTTCGTATAAATCGTTAATTTTATTTACATCTTGCTGTAAGTTGCGACGTGTCAATATAAATTAACATGTGATATATATATATTCTTATAGGGAATTTAATGCTGTAAAAGTCTTATCCCGATGACTTACCTCTAAAATGAACGAGTGAGGATCTAGAAAACAAAAATACGATTGAAAAACAATTTTTTTTAGAAAATTACAACTTTTCCGGTAGTCCGAACACGGTCCAGTTTTTTGTAAAAATGTATATGACAAAACTTGTAGAAAATTTAATAAGATTTAATTTTGTATTGAAAAATCTTTTCAATTCAGTACACCACCTTCGATTTATAAGCGAAAACCTTGAAAATTGAACATGTAAAGCGGCACCGGAATTTGGAGGGACTTTATATGTTCTTATTCAGAGGACAAAAAATTGGAACTAGTATTTTTAGTTTCTCATATTGCCCATTTTTGGTCTAGATTGATTGGACTATAAGAAACAGTAAGAACTTTTAATTAAACTCTTCCAAGAGATTGATCCTATTCTCCTCTTTGGTTGTTAATTGATCGTATTGTAGAAAAAAAATTATATACGCAACAAATAATACATATGCATCGAATACAATGTAATTTTTTATTTATTTATAACAAATAGCTTATAATAAATTCTTCACTGAAGGAGTTACTTTTATTGATCAATAATAGTATTATAAACATCATTCAACTCCTCTTTATTAAAAGTAAAAACTTGTTACATGTTTCGGGAAACAAGGTCCCATCATCAGACTGAAAACAGTATTTAACAATTTACTATAATCACACTACATTTTCAACATCTAAACAATACTATTCTAATTTCAATCTATCACAATGTATCTATTATAAATTACCTTTAAATCAATCTCTTGGTGTTAACACACCGTGTCTGTTGTTTCCCGAAACATGTAACAAGTTTTTTTAGTTTTAATAAAGAGGAGTTGAATGCTGTTTATAATACTATTATTGACAAATAGCTTATATTAATTGAGCTGAAAGCCATTTAGTTTTGCCCTTGGAAATTCGATGTTTGTGATAACCGAGATATCGAAATCGTTATATAGAGCTCAAAAAATTGTCAATAGGGAATATAAATATTTTTCTTACGATACTCTTCTCTAGATCTTTATTATCATCATCTGGTAGTAATATTCTTATAAATTTACATTTATTAATAACAATAATAATTATGAATACTACATACACTAAGAGAAGCTCGATTTTTTAGAAAGTTTCTCGCTACATAACATGCTTCATCTTTGCCGGAAGCTAACCCAAACAGCTTACCAAACAAGATGGCAGACAAATGAATAAGTGAAATAAGTGCGTTTCTTTTCAAGATATATTTTCATAACAACTTTAATACATTTTTAGCCATATCGAAGACAAGTGATGTCTTCTAACCACACTGCTTCAATGTCAAGTACCTGCTAAGATTTGTATGATGTTTATGGGTGACAGAGAACAAAAGATAAAGATTACACATATTATTGATAAATAGGGGCTGTGAATTATATGCATTAAAAACTGAAAAAATATGCACATATATATGCAAATATATTAGGTAAAATATGCAATAAAATCTCTAAAATATGCAACTATCTATAATATTTAGAAAAATAAAAAAATAATTTTTAGAAAAAAAACAAAACCGACTTCCAAGATTAAACCTACATAAACAAACTTGAACTAAAAAATAAAAAATAATATTTTAATTGTTTCGAAACAAAAACCATTAAATGACAACCAACAAAATTATCGACACTTATGGTATATACCTATTCACAATTTATGATCAGTTATTTTTAGAGTCGGTGCCAGCTAAGAAGGCCCAGTTTAATCTTGCCTTAGCAATAAACTTTCACAGACAGTGGTGTGGCGGTGATGAAACAGTGGGAGCAACTTTACAATTGCCATTTCTTTTCAAATTCTGTTTTTTTGGTTGGCACCGACTCCTAAAATAACTGATCATAAATTGTGAATAGGTATATACCATAAGTGTCGATAATTTTGTTGGTTGTCATTTAATGGTTTTTGTTTCGAAACAATTAAAATATTATTTTTTATTTATTAGTTCAAGTTTGTTTATGTAGGTTTAATCTTGGAAGTCGGTTTTGTTTTTTTTTCTAAAAATTATTTTTATTTTTTACTTTTTAGTGGTGAGTGTATTTTTGTTTCTATAGTCAATTCTCGATCTTCAAGTTACCCTGAAAAATAACTCGACTTACTGAACAATGAATTATCTAGGTTATCATTCTACTTATCTGCATGTAAATGGGAAAATTGAACACAATATTGTAGTTGAAATCATTACGTACATTTTCAATAATGGGAATGTTGTTTGTACATGCATATAAAATCATTGATACAGAAAATTAAATAAATGGTACCAATTTATCATATAACTTTTAACTGAATTGCGCTTTTTTTTGAGGATGTCTAAAAGTAGACTTGCAGCTTTCCACCAGTGGCGATCTTTTCTTTATTCTTTAGGACGGTTGACAGAGAACTACGGAATTCTTGCTGCGGAATTCAGAATTCACTTAGCAAATCAATTTTAACTTTTCGTTAATTGAAAGAATTTTCAATAGCCACTGTAAAACCACTCGTGTGAATAACTAATAATAAGTGGTTGGTATAACTATGAACTGAAAAGACAAACAATGACAGAAAACAGGAAAACAAATTATACATGAAATTCTTTTAATTTGAGTTCGAGTTATAGAGGCGATGACTTCTAATAGTTCGTTTCATAGAGGTGGTCCTAGAAGTTCTCTCTTTTGAACCATATTTTCAGTTCTACTTATTTTCGACACAATTTTTCACGTTCTTTGTCTGAAATCGTCTCATTGAGGTGAAATTCAAGTGTAATGTACTTCCGACCGCAGATTTTGTTCGACTTATTGAAGAATTTAGCTTATCGAAGTACAACACATCGAGAGTTGACTGTATATGTAAATTATTTTTTTAATAATTTAGATTTAGTTACCATGGAGATTTTAGATAATCATAATCATAAATATGTTTTAAATGTAAGGTTATATAACCGTGATTTTTATTAACTGTTTTTTTGATTTTTCTTAAAAAGTGCTCCTTTGATTTCAAAATATTTTTTATGGGACCACCTCTGAAGTATGCCCTACCGATCTAAAAAAGAATCATCAAAATTGATTAAGAATTGACGAAGGTTCTCAACTCAACTGTATTTTTTTTAATTTTTTTTTTTTGTATGTTACGCGATTACTCCATCAATTCTGAATCAATTTTGATGATTTTTTTTTGATCGGTAGGGCATACTTCAGAGATGGTCCCATAAAAAATATTTTGAAATCAACGGAGCACTTTTTAAGAAAAATCTAAAAAAACATTTAAAAAGTGATTTTATTAACTGTTTTTTTGATTTTTCTTAAAAAGTGCTCCGTTGATTTAAAAATATTTTTTATGGGACCACCTCTGAAGTATGCCCTATTAATATAAAAAAGAATTATCAAAATTGATTCAGAATTGACGGAGTAATCGCGTAACATACACACACAAAAAAAAAAAAAAATACAGACGAGTTGAGAACCTCCTCTTTTTTGAAGTCGGTTGAAAAAAATGTGCATAAGTAAAAATTTAAGTTTAAGTAACTAATTGTGTTGAAAAGGGAAAGAATTGGAAGAAGACGATTAAAAAACAAAAATACTAGTCACATATTAAAAAGGAAACGACCTACGGAAGGGTATGTCAGCTGGACATCAATCAATGTCGAAACCAGAATTTTCTAATCCGGTGGAAGTTTGTGTAATCAAAGTTTTTTTTTCAAATTTTGATTTCTTACTTTTTTAATTTGTGATTTGCTGTTTGTATGTGCTGTTTGTAAGGTTATACTTACAATTATTAATTACAAGTTGAACACACAGTCCATTTTGCTTTACTTTGTCCGGGCGCCGTAAGATAATAAATGACAAATGAATTTTGATAAAATGATATAATAAAAAAAATCTTAATCACAACAACAATAATAATTACTAAATTGTCCTGTTAAACACCTAACCAACTCTTCTCACAAAATACTAAAATACATTTAAATACAGTTCTATCGACATAACAAAAAACAAAAAAAAAAAAAAACTCATCCAATTTTCACAAACATGTTTACACTTTAACTGCCTGCACACATGTGGCCACTCACATCCTGTTCCCTCCAAAACACTGTCCCCTCTCCCTCCTATTCTATGTATTGCCAACTAAATTTATTGTACAAATTAAATTTTAAACAAATTATACTCTTTCTTTAGATGTTATCAATATAATTTACATTATTCTTACCCACAATTATAAATAAAATTAATTATAAACAAAAAAATTATATAACAGTTGACTCAGTTATATGTAACCATTTTTCATTATTTATACAAATTTAATTTACTAAATAATTTTCTTAAATTTATTTATTTTGAATTATTTAAAATTTTCATATGAAGATAGACCAAATTTTAGACCCTTTACATATTCCCCCTCTTTGCTAAAAAAAAATTTGAAATTAATGAAGAGGTTTGAAAATTTTTTTTTTTTTTTTTTTTATGTCAGCAATATACTAAATTTCACCAAGAAAAAAAATTTTTAATTCTTTTCTTGACGTATATAAATTTCTTTTTAAACCCTTTATGGCTGTTTGAACATTCCAATCCACATAACCACCATAACCATTCCGAAGCACACCCGCCCCAACCAAGTGGAACCCGAAACTCCATCACATGCCCACTCAAACCTTCATTTGAAGCACACTCCAATCCTTGACCACACTCAAAGAAACCAGACCCCTCCACCCTTTGAAATTGAATGATATTGGTATATTTATTTCTTCGAACCATTTGACAGTTCAGCACTTCTTCATTTTCATCAAAGTCATTGTTTATGTTTTCACCAATGTCCTCTTTTATTACTTCTTCTTTTTCCACTTCATTTAATTTATCAACAATTTTACTTTCACACACTACTATCTCACTTGTAAAATTTTGTTCAGATTCCATTATTTCTTCATCTTTTAATTCTTTTTCTTTGTTCATTTTACTTTCTTCATATTCCATTAATTTTTTATTTGAAATCATTTCAGTTTCCTTCTTCACTTCTCTCAACTTTTCATCTACTTCTCTTTCATCTTCTTTTCTATATTCTTCCACTTTAATTAACATTTTGTTTTCAACTTCTTCAATTTTTTTATTTGAAATCATTTCAGTTTCCTTCTTCACTTCTCTCAACTTTTCATCTACTTCTCTTTCATCTTCCTTTCTATATTCTTCCATTTTTTTTATTATCTCATTCTTATTCTTTTCATTTGTTCTATTCATTTCTATCCTATCTTCTTCAAGTTTTTTAATAATTTCTTCCATCGATTTTCTGTTTGCTTCTATTATCATTTTAATAATTTCATTATCTATTGTCTTCTGGGGAATTGATTCCGGAACTACTCCTATTATTTTATTTACCTCCTTCTGGTTATATTCAAGCATGTTTCCTGATGCTGTTATTTCTTTTGATTTGGTTTCCATCATTTAATTGAATAATACAGACTTTTGTATGGGTACAAGGGTAATATATACATCTATCTATATGTATATTTTTTATAAATCGTGTCCCTGTTCGGGCGCCATTTGTAAGGTTATACTTACAATTATTAATTACAAGTTGAACACACAGTCCATTTTGCTTTGCTTTGTCCGGGCGCCGTAAGATAATAAATGACAAATGAATTTTGATAAAATGATATAATAAAAAAAATCTTAATCACAACAACAATAATAATTACTAAATTGTCCTGTTAAACACCTAACCAACTCTTCTCACAAAATACTAAAATACATTTAAATACAGTTCTATCGACATAACAAAAAACAAAAAAAAAAAAAAAAACTCATCCAATTTTCACAAACATGTTTACACTTTAACTGCCTGCACACATGTGGCCACTCACATCCTGTTCCCTCCAAAACACTGTCCCCCTCTCCCTCCTATTCTATGTATTGCCAACTAAATTTATTGTACAAATTAAATTTTAAACAAATTATACTCTTTCTTTAGATGTTATCAATATAATTTACATTATTCTTACCCACAATTATAAATAAAATTAATTATAAACAAAAAAATTATATAACAGTTGACTCAGTTATATGTAACCATTTTTCATTATTTATACAAATTTAATTTACTAAATAATTTTCTTAAATTTATTTATTTTGAATTATTTAAAATTTTCATATGAAGATAGACCAAATTTTAGACCCTTTACATGTTTTACTAAACATTGTGCAGTAGTTGATACAACTTTATCAAAACAAACACAGTATAAACGGCTCCTTCACACTTAAAAGTATTAATTAAGAACTCTCGTCCATTCTTTCACGTGCAGATCTTTTGTCTTTGCAAGAGTGATTTTTTGGCATTTTAGGAATACTCAAATAAACAGTTAACTAATAATGAAGGAGGAAAAAAAGAAAAGTGAAGTAATATCATAAGTATTTGAGCGGAGCAAGAACTATAAATTAATCCATTTAAACAATTCCAGGAGTAGCGAATCCGATCTGAAGTTCAGGGGAGAATCAGCTCCTGGCCAAAACGAGCTTATTCATTTGCCGGGAAAAAATAGAAGTCCCTGAAGCTATTTTTCGGTTTTTATTTATATTTGATCTTTTTATTTGTTCAGAAACATAAAAAAAAAACCGAAGGTCAAATGCTGATATGCCGGATATGTATATAAATACGTAATTGCAGATCAAAATATATATATATTTAGGGCAAACTATGCGCAAATATGCAAAACAAAAATGCTGGATATGTAGAAAAATATGCAATTACAGTCTAAAATATGTATTCATGGCAAAATATGCAAAATAAAAATAACTCAAATTGAATTGAAATGCCTCAAAACATATTTATTTTGATTATATTAGATGTTTTAGTGAGCTAGGATATATTTCATGCAAATGCTTATATTTCACAGCCCTACTGATAAAGATGATTAGCAGAAGCCCTAGAAGAATTCCTTAGAGAAACTGGAGATCTGGGCCTGAAAAATAATTTTAGTAAAAGCATTTACATGAGGAGATCAAAATCAGACCATATGGCAGAAGAAGAAATACTGATAGGAAGTTGGATCTTAAAAAAACTGTGAAGAATTGAAGTATCTAGAGAATTGATAAAGACATAAAGGCTACGGTTATAGGATTAATTATATAATAATTAATTTAATTATAGGAGAAAACTTAGTATGCATAAACTGCAAAACTGCAAATGTTTATTCAAAAATGCAAAATGTCTCGTATACAAAAGAATAGTAAGACCAACAGTTACTTATGGATGTGAGACATGGTCCATGACTAAAGAAAGTAAAAAGATGCTCCATCTATAGGAGGAAAACGTACTGCATGAGATGGTCAAGAAACACTGGAAGAGCCTTACATTAGGCAGAGAGGAGTGGAAGAAGGCAATATCAGAGGCCAAGGTTCATAGAATACACAATATATAATCTAATAATAATATATTCGTGGGATTTTTAAATAACGTAAATTAAAAAGAAAATAACAATATCAAGACATTTCAAAAAAAAAAAAAAAAAAAATTAATAAATATAATCTTTGGATTGTAGGTACAATAATACATCACCCGTACTGTAAGACATGGCAGTATTTCCATTAAAATCTCTCTCATCAATAGGCGCTCCTTGTTTAATGAGAAGCACCACCACATCCAAATGTCCATGAGATGATGCAAGCATAAGTGGTGTCCAACCTTCATGTTCTGTTTTAGCTCTTTTGTCCGCTCCATGATTCAATAAACTCCTTACAATGTTGACGTGTCCACGTGATGCTGCATAATGCAAGGCGGTGTATCCATTGGATCCTTCTTCGTCCACCTGCACTCCTGCATCGAGGAGGAAGGATACAACGTCACCGTATCCCTTATATGCTGCATTATGGATTATTTCTTCACCTTCCACATCTTTCACATTGACCGCAGCACCACGGCTAACCAGTAGCTTCAAAATATCTATCTTGTTGTTTAAACCTGCCACAAAAGCAGGGGTTAAGCCATAAGTATCCTTGTCTTCCAATCTGGCTCCTGCGTTCAACAAACTTTCTACAGTCCTATTACAATTTTCTTCACTGGCGAAGTGAAGAGCCGTGTACCCTTTTTTGTTCTTGATCGTTGGATCCGCCCCTCCGCGCAATAAGAAAGTTACTACGTCCAAGTTTGAATTTTTCGTAGCATTCATCAGAGCAGTATTCCCTAGTTCGTCCTGTAAATCTAATTCCGCACCATTTTGAACCAGAACTGTGACTAGCTCCAAAGATCCATTAGCTGCAGCAATATGGAGAGCCGTGTACCCTTGTTTGTTCTTGATCGTTGAATTCGCCCCACCGCGCAATAAGAAAGTTACAATGTCTAATTTTGAATTTGTCAAAGCATTCATCAGAACAGTGTTCCCTAGATCGTCCTGTAAGTCAAAATCCGCACCATTTTGAACCAGAGCCGTGACTAGCTCCAAAGATCCATTGGCTACAGCAATATGGAGAGCCGTGTACCCTTTTTTGTTTTTGATCGTAGGATCCGCTCCTCTGCGCAATAAGAAAGTCATTACGTCCAATTTTGAATTTTTCGTAGCAATCATCAGAGCAGTGTTCCCTAGTTCGTCCTGTAAGTCTAATTTCGCACCATTTCGAACCAGAACCGTGACTAGCTCCATGGATCGATTGGCTGCAGCAATATGAAGAGCTGATTCACCTTTTTCTGTTTTGAAATTTACATCGGCACCTAGCCTGAGGAGCATAATAACTACCAATGGATCAGATGAAATGTGTAAAGGCGCTTCACCTTCTTTGTTCCTTATCTCTAATGGAACCCTTCGGCCTATCAGTGCTTTGAGCATTTCAGTTGCATTAACTGAGCGGACTATCAAGTGAACCAACGTGTCACCATTTTTGAAAATTTGATCAGAAAGAAGCCTGCATTTGATGAGTACTTTAAACATATCAACATCTGAGGATTCGACGGCCATCTGGAGTGGACACTTCCCTTCTCTGAAAAGAAGGCTGGAATTAGCCCCTCTTTCGATCAGAATGTCCACTCCCTTGGCATTGTGTGCTCGAACAGCCAGTTCTAATGGTGTCTCGCCCTGATAGTTCTTTTGGTTGGGCTCTAAACCTGCTTCGAGTAACACCTGCAATGCTTCGTTATTTCCAGAAGCGGCTGCCTGGTGGAGATAACTATTTCCTCTGAAGAAGCGCCTCCCAACTTTAGCACCAGCCGAAAAGAGTGCCTTGATAGATGGAACATTATTGTTTTGGATGGCTTCTTCCAGAGGAGTGACACCGGCAGAGTTAAGAACTTCAAGATCTGCCTTGAGGAACCCAAGAACGGCAATGGAAGCCTTACTCCCAGTTCTTACGGCCAAATGAACGAGGCTATCTCCGGAGGCAGTTGAACCATTGATATTCCCTCCTTCCGAAACCAAGGCAATAATATCACATGCACTATTGTTAGCAACTGCATTCTCTAATTTTAGTCCCAAATCACCAGAGCTTTCCTGAAAAAAAAAAAAAAAAAAAAAAAAAAAATTAGCCATTCTAATTTTTATGTGATTATACTTTATAATATAGTTTTCCGGAAATTAAAGCAGGTTTATGATCTTAAAATATAAAAAAAATAAATAAATAGTCTAAAATATTTTTTACTAAGAAAAATTTTGTTCAATACTCAATCTCAAACCTCAAACGAATTAATAACTATTCTATGCCCTGTGAATAAAAGTTGGAGTCATTGGTATTAACAAATCCTTAAAACGCATTTTCTTTTAGAAAATTTCTATCACTTAAAAAGTGGTCCAGGTGTCTAAAAAAATGGCAATGGCAATGGCTGTTGACAGAGTCCCATAGCAACGCATTAGCTCAAACAGTATTCTTCAGGCCAAGCGAGAGATAGGCGGTTAATGCATGAGGACTCAAGTCGGCGACGGTCGATTTGAAATCTGAGAGATTCTCAAACCACCGCAGCGACGAAAAAATTTATAAATGATTCAAGCCATAAATAAAAATTTTGGTTTGCACCTTCTGTTTCAAGACTTCCGAAGATTTAGCCGAAACTTTAACTTTGATAACACCTACAATGTCTTCAAATAAAAGTTCATAACTTTTTGTATCGAGACTTTGGAGTCTATTAAACAAATCGCGATTTGCCTTCTGGTTTTCCATTATATATTCCGAACAATTCGAGCCCACAGCTAAAATCCAAGCCAAATTAATAAAAAAGGAAAACCAAATACAACTCACGCAATCAGAAAACGCAGTGGAAACTATATTTTTCACAAATGTAAACAGACTAAACAAAATGGGTGAAACAAGAATTATTAATGTGAGAGGAAGGACTTTTACAAATCCTATTGATACATAAACAAAATATTTCATTCCAAATATTCTCTGAGGCCAAAAGTGGTCGCAGAATATATCGATCTTCAGTTACTTTTTAACATTGATATTTTGAATTAAAATGGGTTTCGACTTTAAACATTTTTCAAAAATCAATTTTTTTGTTAAAATTTTCAAATTTAAAAACATTTATTATTTTTATTTTTTGTAATTATTATTTTCACTTGAAAATGTTTCATTGCCAATTGTTTATATGCTTAAAGCTATGAACAGCAAAAAATTTACATCGGACGTATACACAATTTCTAAAAGAATTTAACAAACGGGAAATTTGCGAGAACCTTTCAAACAACCATAGTATATCTATCTTATGTCCTGTTAGTGCGCAATAAAATTATGTTTAACGTACTGTTGTTTATCGAAACAATACTGTTGACCATAGCAAACATTTTATAAATGATTCAAGCCATAAGTATAAATTTTTTTTTTTCAACTAATGTTCAACAAATTACATAGGTTCGTCCCACAGTAGGACAAAACGTTGTTTTTTCTGGACATCGCATTTTGAGCCTCGAGAAATTATTGCATCGACTTCAAATTTCATATGGGTATGTTTTCAAGGGTGTAGAATTTGAATCTGAAGTCTGTTATTCCCTATAATATCAAGATTTTGATCTGTTAACCAATAGTGTGTCCAAGAAATCTAATTTTCGATTGTTCATGTTTTGATTCGAGGGATATTATTTTCTACGTTTTTGATATGCCCTATCGAATTTACTAGTGAGTTATTTTATTAGTGAGTTATACGTGTTTTATGCCTTTTTCGTCAATCGGATTTTCTAAAAATTAAATAAATCACGGTTTGTCGACATTTAAATGGAAAAACAAATAATTTGTATTAATATGTACAATATGCGTAAATTTACTATTTGCTAAATTTATAAAACTAAGCAGTTATAATTAATCCACCCCGACTTCCCGCGATGATTAGATAAGTGATGATTTCAACAAAAAAAATTTGACTATCGCCTCAAGCTATCAAACATGTATTTGTATTGACAGACTGATGTGTATCTAGCTGCGTATACAGGGTGAGTATCTCTTAGTGTATAAAAAAAAAATTGGGTGAAACTAGATCAAAAATGTAGCAAAATCCGCAAAACTCACTTTTCTATTCCAACCCGTTGCAGGTATACGACAAATCAAAGACTTTTTTGAGGAAACCACGTTTTTTTTTTTCATAAAAGCTGTAATATCTCCATTTTATTTAAATAATTTTCAAATTTTGACCACAGTTTAGGATTTAGCATTAAATTTTCTATAATAACTGAGTACCTGTAACCTTGAATTTTACAAACTTAGTATCTAAAGAACAGCTCGATCTTCACCTTATTTGGGGAAGTCACAATGTCGTATTTACTTCAATACTCACCGTTTTTCGAAGAACCATCCACAAAACGTCAAATTTTACAAAAACTTGCCAATTTAATCAGCTTTCGAATGATATGTTAAACGTAATGGTTTTGTTTCAATTACATGGAGAAATTTAGTTTTTAAACCGAAAAAACGTGGTGTTCTCATTTGGCATACAGTTCAGTTACTTGTGTAAATAAAACAGGATGACAATCCCTTAATGGAAATGTGTATATTAAACATAATAAACTCTTCATTGGAATAAAAAGCAAAGAAAAAAAATTATTGTTTAATAGAAAATGAAGGAAAACTGTAAATAAAGCGACGCCAGATCAGAGGATCTTATGTTATTACATTTATTTTTTTATTTATTACTATAATTTAGGATTTATTTTATTAGATTTTCAATGTAAGGTTTAATCTCAATGATAATGAACATAAACATCAATTTTGCTAATAGCTTCTGAATGCAGATGATATTAAAGATTACCACTTTTGCGGTGGTATCATTTAACTGTTGGCAAACTATGATTTATCAACACTATTCAACAGCTATACAAATATGAATAAACCAACGATACTCCACATGTAACGGTAGAAATGCCTTCCCCTGTAAAAAAAGACCCATCTAGCCATAAATTCACAGCAAAAAGTGGTATTCTTTAATATATCATCTGCAGTCAAATTTTACAAAAACTTGCTTATATAAATATATATATATATATATATATATATATATATATATATATATATATATATATTTATTTATTTTCTTTATTTCGTTTGTAGCTAGATTTCGAGGTCTGAAGACCTTCCTTGGGGCACACCCAGCCTTAAGAGGTTAGAAGATAGTGCAAAGTGGTCGGAATTGCAATAACATAATTTTAATTTTACGTACATGTCGGGGCTCAGTACATGTATGAAAAATTAAAATTATTTTATTGCAATCCCCGACCACTTTGCACCATCTTCTAACATCTTAGGAATAAGAAAATGTGGGAATGTTCCATGATAAACATAAAAAAATTTAAAAATCTCGCAATTTTTGTACCTGCGTCTTGGGAATACCATCCAGACCTTTTAACTTAATTTTTCCTATGGAATTCTCCATAAACTCTTGTAACTGTTTTTCAAAATTCCCCCAGGTCAGCTGTGCACTAGAATTGTCAGTATTTACTTAGTAACATTATAAATAGTTTCATACTCCTCTATATTCTGTAATTATATATATTTTTATTATTCTAGCACATGTTGTTACATACTTGTACTGTAGGTAACTTTATGTTTTGAAATAGCCTGTACAACTTCTATAATTTTCTTGTAACCTGTTTTTTCACTGTAGGGCATGCTTATGAGAACAATATAGTCTCGAAACGTCGCCAAAATAGTTGTTTTTATTTATTGACTGAAGCTCAAGAACCTTACTAAACATATATATATATATATATATATATATATATATATATATATATATATATATATATATATATATATATATATTTTCTGTTATTTCTGTTGTAGCTAGATTCCGAGGTCGGAAGACCTTCCTTGGGGCACACCCAGCCTTAAGAGGTTAGAAGATAGTGCAAAGTGGTCGGGGATTGCAATAAAATAATTTTAATTTTTCGTACATGTACTGAGCCCCGACATATAAGAAAAATTAAAATTATTTTATTGCAATCCCCGACCACTTTGCACCATCTTCTAACATCTTAGGAATAAGAAAATGTGGGAATGTTCCATAAATACGTAGTGAAAATGCTGTGTTTATGGTAAAAAAAAAAAAAAAAAAAAAGTAATGTAAATTGACATAAAAATGCACGAAATCGTATCTAGTGATTGTGATTGTTCCTGTAACATTTTTAATTTTACTGGTAATTACACATATATATATATATATATATATATATATATATATATATATATATATATATATATAATTGTATGGTTTGTAATCAATTTTGTAAATTAAGTTATTTTTTTGGGAGATATATTTGCTTCAATTTCCTTATATACTTAATAATCTCCTTACGTAATATAAAATAATAATTTGTGTTACTTTAATTTAATTATTAATTTAAATAATTTCATCGTTTTATTTCTAAAATGTAAATTGGGAAAAGCGGTATATTATAAATAGCGATATCCACGATCTTTGGTTTTTTTCCAATCAGGAAGAAATTAAGTTTTTTTTTTTTTTTTTTGGTGCTATAATTAAAGCTGACACCATTTTTGAAAAGAATATAATTGGAAAATGCATATTCACATGATTTAACACATGGATCATTCTGCCATTACATCCGAATTTCTGTCCCAAAGCGACTGTGGTTTTAATACGGAATTTCATGGAACCGAAATGTAACAAGTAGCTGCAAGGAACTTTCATCTTTAACTTAAAGTAGTTTTCGTGTGGCTATTGATTCGTTTTCATGGTTAAATTTTAATTCAAAATATCAAATTCTATTTCCCTCACGCATGGGACATAACATGAGTTGGTAACGTTAAATACGAATAAGTTCTTTATTTCTGCAATTATTAACGTACTTTTTTTTTCTATTACCTCTAATAAATTACAATATATTGAATTTTATAATAGACTAGCTGAAAGTACCCCGCTCCGCTACGGTTTAATATCATTAGGATGAAGACAACTTAAATTAGTAAAAGTTAACCTTAACGTTGATAATTATTATTACTTAAATAAACCTGAACAATTCCATTCTTAGAATAATTTCAATAAGTAAATTTCACAATTTGCAAAAGTTAATTTTATATTATTTTGATAGCCCTCCAGTGAAGGTTCGAGGCAGCACTACCATCTAACCCTGCTCTGATACCAGACCATCGGCTTTTCTTATGGCATACTTTAAGTGAATATAGTCTTAACTTCTCAGCTTTTTTGAAGAAAGTTTAGTCTTTCTGTTTCTATTTTGGCGTACATATCAAGCATAAATTGGTTGAGGAGATTACGACATTAAAGTAAAAAAGGTTCTTCACCATCTCGCTCCACTAACATTTAGGCGTAAAAATCAGCTGCAGACACAGTTTTCTTAAGTGATGTATTGGAGTTTGGGTCACCCTGAGGGATGTTAATACTGTACCTTTCTTCTCCATAGTAGAACATGATACGATACTAAAGAGAATCATACACTTGGTAGAACTATTGATTATAATCTGTTTTTTGTCCCTACATCGAACTGGCCTTACATGTCATCACCAGAGAACATAAGTCTTTTAACCTCCTCTTTAACATAAGTCTTTTAATAGCTTCTCTTCACGAAACAACTCAAACTTGTAAGTTGTAACCTCTGCAGCTACCATGAGTTCACAGAAAGTACCAATATTATAAGGTTTCGACATCGATCGTATTTTTGTTTGTTTACAACTATAAGGAACTTAAACAGTGGTCAAAGATTGCGGCTTAAAGATCTAACCTATTTTTTAACTTAGCTTATATCCAAATACCATGTGATAATTAATCTTTTATTATTCACCCAATAAAATTGAAATCGCATTTTTCGCAATTAGCCGCAATCCAGGCTGATTTTTTAAAATTCCTTTCTTAGCGAGCACCTACGGCCCTAGAGGAATCTACATATCGCATTTCATTCCAATCCGTTCGGTGGTTTCTGAGATTTCGTGTTAAGTGAGTGAGTGGTATTTGACAAATATATAGTAGATAGTGAGATTAATTACTTACAATAATAACAAAGACTTCTAATCTATGTGTGCCATAAGATCCATCTATTTCCCTCACATTTTTTTAAAAAGCCCACCAAAGGATAACCAAGATTCGTACCATTATATTTCTTGATGGCAAAACTGTAGAACCTTCTCGCCGAACTGAGGGAAACATAACTAACAACAAAATTCCTCTGTTAGTTTCCCCGATTTGGTCTTATTTCAAGTGTTTCTTGAAATAATTTATTTCTCCTGTCATTTGAAATTCTATTTCCCTCACCTATCGATTTTTCAAAGAAGGTAAGTTCTATTCTTGATTTATTTGCAGTAAAGTACATGTTCCCCAAGTAGTGCTGAGCTCCACTTTTTTTTCTTTTTTTTTTTTTTTAATGTACGTTGTATTTTTACCCTCAATTAATCTCAAAATTCTATTTCCCTCACACCAATAAAAGTGAGGGAAATAGATTACAATAGAAACAACTGTAATTGAGATAAGATAAAAAAAGACCTTTTATATATTTGTTTTCATAGTTTAAAATCAATCAATGAAAATTATTTTATTACTTTTTTTTTTTAATTTAATTTAATTTTTTTTAATATACTAATAAATTTACTGAAATGTTTGATTTGCGGATTGTAATTTCCAAGTTTAAAAGTATTTATATATTTTTTTCTTGTATTACTTTTCTTTTATGTTTAAATGTTTACTAGTTAACTATTATATATATATATATATATATATATATATATATATATATATATATATATATATATATATTAGTTAACTAATATATTTTAACTCGCTGATTAATCTCATACTTATTAACAATTCATTTGTAATGGGTAATATAAATATTTTATTAATTGAATTTTGAGTGTCTTCTATTTCCCTCACACCCTTTCTATTTCCCTAGCTTTCATGATTTCAAACATGATCAGAAATATGCATGTAGACTACATTCTATGTAGGAATTTTTCGCTAGTACTTTTACATTGCTATATAAAGATGTTTATAAAAATGAATAATTTTTCATTAATAATGTTTATAAAAAATAAAAACTTTTTCTAATGGTATTATAATCGCGAAATTCCGACAAAATGAAAGAATGACCTATATATTATTATTTTTTAGTCTTAAGTAGAAAATTTAAATAAATAGTTGAAAAAAATGTATTAGATTTGAAACTATATTCAAGTTGATTAAGAATTAGCATTGGAGAGGCTGTACTTACCGAAGAACTTACAGCGGACATCACCATCAGTAGAAGTATTAACTGCATCATAACTGTTCTCCTTTGACAAATTTGATGGATAGCGGTATCTAGAAAATATGGTTCAATAATAAATATGTTGTTACTATAAATGACAAAAAAAAAAGAGAACTTAAGAAAACTTATTTTTTATTTATATATTAGGGAAAAACATTCAAAATGAACGCATTTCTAGAATATTCTTTTTGAATACCGAAATATATGTAGCATAGGATTGTAGAACTGATTTTTGAGTTCATTCAAAGGATTTCTGCATGGTTTTGAAGATAAAACTTTTTGAAGTGGAGAAAATAATGAGTTTTTTTTTTTAAATTCTGTTAAAAAATATTAAAATTTGCAAAAATCCTATGAACATCACTATAGATGTGTACTGGTCTGTTTAGGACTTTTATTTCGTGAAAACAGGCATAACCGTGAATGCCAGAGTCATCAAAGTTAGCAATCCTTAAAATGTAACTTATCTTTATTTCATAAGGATAATTTTCAAAAAAGCTCCACCGAACTGGGTTCTCGGTGGGGTTTGAAGTTGTAAATCGAACTGAGCGTATCTGAGAAACAGTGCCCTCAGTATAATCTCCCACGTCTCGGCCTTATTTCTTCAAGGGAATAATTTATTTATTATCTTTTGTTCTATATGAAATAATGTTTGGACATATTATATATATATATATATATATATATATATATATATATATATATATATATATATATATATATGGATACATTTCTTGACTGTTACTATTAAATGTTTAGTAAGGTTCTTGAGGTTCAGTCAGCAAATAAAAACAACTATTTTGGCGACGTTTCGAGACTATATTGTTCTCATAATCATGCCCTACAGTGAAAAAACAGGTTAAAATAAAATTATGTAATTTAAACCAGTTATTTCAAAACATATAGTTAGCTACAATACAAGTATATAACAACATGTGTTAGAATAATAAAAATATATATAATTACAGAATATAGAGGAATATGAAACTACTACTTACAATGTTACTGGTGGATATGGTATCGACTAACTAAATACTGACAATTCTAGTACACAACTGACCTGGGGAATTTTGAAAAACAGTTACAAAGATTTATGGAGGATTCCTTATGAAAAATTAATTAAAAATGACTGGTGGTATTCCCAAGATGCAGGTACAAAAATATTTCGGTGTATTATACTAATAAATGGATGAATGATTTGTATGATGTATATTAATGTAAATGTATATCATTAGTCTGAATTTATTATTTATTGAATAGCAAGTATTGAGATTTAAAACGTCTGATTTTTTGTTTTAAATTTTTCGATGGTTATCATTTCTTTAAAAATTATTTTACTAGTGGTGTATAATTTTGGGGGAATCTGTAGATAAGTTGGAAAGAACCCGAATAAACCTGACCAAACAGCTCTCACTACACATTACAGGCAAACAAAACATTCTTTAAAATTTGATTCCCCCAAAATTATTCATCATGAGCAAAATAATTTTAAAAGAAATATTAAATAAATAATAAACATAAAATTTTTTTAAAATTTCGCAATTTTTATACCTGCGTCTTGGGAATACCATCCAGTACTTTTAACTTAATTTTTCCTATGGAATTCCCCATAAACTCTTGTAACTGTTTTTCAAAATTCCCCCAGGTCAGTTGTGCACTAGAATTGTCAGTATTTACTTAGTAACATTATAAGTATTTTCATACTCCTCTATATTCTGTAATTATATATATTTTTATTATTCTAGCACATGTTGTTACATACTTGTACTGTAGGTAACTTTATGTTTTGAAATAGCCTGTACAACTTATATAATTATATTGTAACCTGTTTTTTCACTGTAGGGCATGATTATGAGAACAATATAGTCTCAAAACGTCACCAAAATAGTTGTTTTTATTTATTGACTGAAACTCAAGAACCTTACTAAACATATATATATATATATATATATATATATTAACAATAGGATATGTATATTTATATATGTGGATATGTATAATTATATGTTATTTAATTTAATGTTAATTATGCTGCTCGTATATTATATGTTTATTATTTTCTGTCCAATACAATATTTTTATATATCTATAAAATCCGGACAATAAATACCTATGTATATGAACAGCACAATATTCTAACATCAAACATTCCCGATCCATATTTCTGAGAACTAAAATCAAAGCTTCTTATTAGGTCTCCAACAAAATCTTGTATAGCGACCTTAATATACCTCTTTTCCTATAACCTATTACCATCAAATTTCCAAAATTTCATCAAAAACTTTTTAATTAATTAATTACATTATTTAAAAGAGTGAAAGGTTTCATTACAATTTATTTTGTTGTATCTCTTGGGCCCGAGGCAATAAGAAGAAAGAATCATTCGATAATTAAAAATGAAATGAACTACAGCTATGAATTTATGGCAAAGCGGCGAATAGCTGATAATTCAAAAGAAGAAAATAAAAGATTGAACAATACAATTTTTTTTTTTTTTTTTTTTTTTTTATTTAGAACATGAACTAATAAATTTAAAGAAAATAGTAAATTCGGTTACAATAAAAATAACTTTTAATTATTAAATGAAAGTGTAATTTTTAAATATAACTTTATTTTAGTTTTAAATATTTGTTGCGATAGTAAAAAAATTAAATTTCTAATTTGTAAAATAAAATCATTTTGAAATATTTTTTTTATCTACTATATATACAAATTGTTTTTTTTTATCATCTATATGTGCAATTAGTTTGAAAAACAACCCACAGATATTTTTTAAAGAAACATAAGAATATATATTTTTTTAGATACTTTATCTAATTATATTATTTATCCTTTAATATATATATATATATATATATATATATATATATATATATATATATATATATATATATTATATTATATTTTTTTTTAATTCGTAATACTATAATATGTATCATTAAGGAATCGTTTCAGTACTCAATAATGGGTCATTCCATTTTTAGCGATCCAGGAGTGGTTGCTATGAAAGTTTTTTCCTTTCGGCCTCAAGATTCGAAAACCAATTTTTAAAAACTTTTTACTCATATAGTTGATTGATAGTGGCCACTTTGTTTCGCTGCAAACGCCTAATTTTACGATTGTAATGGTTAACAAGAATATTCATGAAATTATTCATCTTAGAAGAATAAAATAAAAAACCATTTTGATTATGATTTTGCATGGAAAAATAAAGATTCAGTATTTTATTTACATATCTTTCTTTATTCTAAAGTCACAGGACAAATTTCAAGCAGAAAAAGAATCAATTCCATTCTGATATAGTTTTTTATTTGTTAATATATGTTGGTAGTATGACCACAAATAATATTAATTGTGTAATGAAAGCCCTCAAGTTTTTATGAATTTTTAAAAAATCGTATTTTTTTAAAAAGCGTACATTTTGTCTTTCAATAGGTCTGATGGGCCTCAAGATAAACATCTGATACACAAACCCTAGCTCTTATTAACATGTTTCAAGAGAATAAGAAAAAAAAATCATGATTATTGTACTAAGAAAAAAGTTATAATACCTGATATACAACGGAATATCAGTTCAGGGCAATATTTTTTAACTCTTATGCGGCTGGAGATAAAAAGCTAATATTTATAGTAATTGTAGGCTTATTTATAAGTTCTAAGATAATTTATAAAAATCTTTATTCTAGGAAAAAAAAATTCTCGCATTATTTCAAATAAAAAATATTTAACACACTAACATACTGGACATATTCAAACTGAGAGTAAATTAAACGTTTCATAACGTAAAATAATATTAAGACAATATATTGAACTAACAAGGGGACGTTTGGAGTTGTAACACACAGATTTGAATGCCGATTTATGTGTGGGTAGTAGGGACCTATAATAGTGCAAAACTAGAGTTATAGCCGCCAATGAGCATTAGGAGCCTAGAAAAAAAAAGAAGTGAAAATCACGTTTTATTTTTTTTTCTCACCTCTCAGTCAAGGTACAGAAATGATTCTTTCACTTTAATTGCAATTATGTATGCATTTTGGAATAAAAATATTTCCATTAGGCACCAGACACCACCCGGCTTTAGGGTGCTCAAAAACTCTAAACAAATGACAAAATTCCAAGGAAATCTGCTGTAAATCAGTGGAATATTTTTTTTTCATGAACAACTGACCTCAAATCTCGATTTAACGCACCATAAAACCTTTACATGTGAAATTTTATCCAAAAAAAAAATATTGATTTTTTACCCCTTTCAAGGAGGTTAAAATTTTGAAGTTGAGATTTCATCAAACATTTCCAGATTTTAGTGGACAAAAACTGATGTGAATGAAAAATCCGAGGTCAGCTATAACTTGAGATATTTCAATAAGGAGAAATGCTGCGACCTCCGGATTTGGGCTTAACTAAGCAGTTTCACGTCTTCTAGATCACCTTAAAATTTGGTCTTAATCGGTGGCGAAATATGTGAGATAGCGCACATTATTTACATTTTTTCAGAAATTCACAGCCCCTATCTTGCCTACTAAAATCCTACATAATTTTAATACAACTGCTGCGTTCAGACGATTAAAATGGTAATAACATCACTAGATTCAGCATACATTCTGCTTTTTATCCATGTGTATAACATTAGGATTACTCCAGGACAAAAACTGATGTGAATGAAAAAATCCGAGGTCAGCTATAACTTGAGATATTTCAATAAGGGTAAATCCTGCTAAACTATACTCTTCTAAAATCATACAAAATGTAACAGGTAAAAACCATTTATTTTTGATTTCGACAAAATTTAGTTGCTACGTGTTTTTTGAGATGAGGAATCTGGAAATTATATTAGTTTTTAGTTTAAAAAAATTTCCTCACCTTTATTATATAATTAACACGTTTGAAAATGATTATGGTTAAAATAAAATTATGTAATTTAAACCAGTTATTTCAAAACATATAGTTAGCTACAATACAAGTATATAACAACATGTGTTAGAATAATAAAAATATATATAATTACAGAATATAGAGGAATATGAAACTACTACTTACAATGTTACTGGTGGATATGGTATCGACTAACTAAATACTGACAATTCTAGTACACAACTGACCTGGGGAATTTTGAAAAACAGTTACAAAGGTTTATGGAGGATTCCTTATGAAAAATTAATTAAAAATGACTGGTGGTTTTCCCAAGATGCAGGTACAAAAATATTTCGGTGTATTATACTAATAAATGGATGAATGATTTGTATGATGTATATTAATGTAAATGTATATCATTAGTCTGAATTTATTATTTATTGAATAGCAAGTATTGAGATTTAAAACGTCTTTTTTTTTTTGTTTTAAATTTTTCGATGGTTATCATTTCTTTAAAAATGAATCCATTTTGCTAATGGTGAATAATTTTGGGGGAATCTGTAGATAAGTTAGAAAAAACCCGAATAAACCTGACCAAACAGCTCTCACTACACATTACAGGCAAAACAAAAACATTCTTTAAAATTTGATTCCCCCAAAATTATTCATCATGAGCAAAATAATTTTAAAAGAAATATTAAATAAATAATAAACATAAAATTTTTTTTAAAATTTCGCAATTTTTATACCTGCGTCTTGGGAATACCATCCAGTACTTTTAACTTAATTTTTCCTATGGAATTCCCCATAAACTCTTGTAACTGATTTTCAAATTCCCCCAGGTCAGTTGTGCACTAGAATTGTCAGTATTTACTTAGTAACATTATAAGTATTTTCATACTCCTCTATATTCTGTAATTATATATATTTTTATTATTCTAGCACATGTTGTTACATACTTGTACTGTAGGTAACTTTATGTTTTGAAATAGCCTGTACAACTTATATAATTATATTGTAACCTGTTTTTTCACTGTAGGGCATGATTATGAGAACAATATAGTCTCAAAACGTCACCAAAATAGTTGTTTTTATTTATTGACTGAAACTCAAGAACCTTACTAAACATATATATATATATATATATATATTAACAATAGGATATGTATATTTATATATGTGGATATGTATAATTATATGTTATTTAATTTAATGTTAATTATGCTGCTCGTATATTATATGTTTATTATTTTCTGTCCAATACAATATTTTTATATATCTATAAAATCCGGACAATAAATACCTATGTATATGAACAGCACAATATTCTAACATCAAACATTCCCGATCCATATTTCTGAGAACTAAAATCAAAGCTTCTTATTAGGTCTCCAACAAAATCTTGTATAGCGACCTTAATATACCTCTTTTCCTATAACCTATTACCATCAAATTTCCAAAATTTCATCAAAAACTTTTTAATTAATTAATTACATTATTTAAAAGAGTGAAAGGTTTCATTACAATTTATTTTGTTGTATCTCTTGGGCCCGAGGCAATAAGAAGAAAGAATCATTCGATAATTAAAAATGAAATGAACTACAGCTATGAATTTATGGCAAAGCGGCGAATAGCTGATAATTCAAAAGAAGAAAATAAAAGATTGAACAATACAATTTTTTTTTTTTTTTTTTTTTTTTTATTTAGAACATGAACTAATAAATTTAAAGAAAATAGTAAATTCGGTTACAATAAAAATAACTTTTAATTATTAAATGAAAGTGTAATTTTTAAATATAACTTTATTTTAGTTTTAAATATTTGTTGCGATAGTAAAAAAATTAAATTTCTAATTTGTAAAATAAAATCATTTTGAAATATTTTTTTTATCTACTATATATACAAATTGTTTTTTTTTTATCATCTATATGTGCAATTAGTTTGAAAAACAACCCACAGATATTTTTTAAAGAAACATAAGAATATATATTTTTTTAGATACTTTATCTAATTATATTATTTATCCTTTAATATATATATATTATATTATATTTTTTTTTAATTCGTAATACTATAATATGTATCATTAAGGAATCGTTTCAGTACTCAATAATGGGTCATTCCATTTTTAGCGATCCAGGAGTGGTTGCTATGAAAGTTTTTTCCTTTCGGCCTCAAGATTCGAAAACCAATTTTTAAAAACTTTTTACTCATATAGTTGATTGATAGTGGCCACTTTGTTTCGCTGCACACGCCTAATTTTACGATTGTAATGGTTAACAAGAATATTCATGAAATTATTCATCTTAGAAGAATAAAATAAAAACCATTTTGATTATGATTTTGCATGGAAAAATAAAGATTCAGTATTTTATTTACATATCTTTCTTTATTCTAAAGTCACAGGACAAATTTTCAAGCAGAAAAAGAATCAATTCCATTCTGATATAGTTTTTTATTTGTTAATATATGTTGGTAGTATGACCACAAATAATATTAATTGTGTAATGAAAGCCCTCAAGTTTTTATGAATTTTTAAAAAATCGTATTTTTTTAAAAAGCGTACATTTTGTCTTTCAATAGGTCTGATGGGCCTCAAGATAAACATCTGATACACAAACCCTAGCTCTTATTAACATGTTTCAAGAGAATAAGAAAAAAAAATCATGATTATTGTACTAAGAAAAAAGTTATAATACCTGATATACAACGGAATATCAGTTCAGGGCAATATTTTTTAACTCTTATGCGGCTGGAGATAAAAAGCTAATATTTATAGTAATTGTAGGCTTATTTATAAGTTCTAAGATAATTTATAAAAATCTTTATTCTAGGAAAAAAAAATTCTCGCATTATTTCAAATAAAAAATATTTAACACACTAACATACTGGACATATTCAAACTGAGAGTAAATTAAACGTTTCATAACGTAAAATAATATTAAGACAATATATTGAACTAACAAGGGGACGTTTGGAGTTGTAACACACAGATTTGAATGCCGATTTATGTGTGGGTAGTAGGGACCTATAATAGTGCAAAACTAGAGTTATAGCCGCCAATGAGCATTAGGAGCCTAGAAAAAAAAAGAAGTGAAAATCACGTTTTATTTTTTTTCTCACCTCTCAGTCAAGGTACAGAAATGATTCTTTCACTTTAATTGCAATTATGTATGCATTTTGGAATAAAAATATTTCCATTAGGCACCAGACACCACCCGGCTTTAGGGTGCTCAAAAACTCTAAACAAATGACAAAATTCCAAGGAAATCTGCTGTAAATCAGTGGAATATTTTTTTTTCATGAACAACTGACCTCAAATCTCGATTTAACGCACCATAAAACCTTTACATGTGAAATTTTATCCAAATAAAAAAATATTGATTTTTTACCCCTTTCGAGGAGGTTAAAATTTTGAAGTTGAGATTTCATCAAACATTTCCAGATTTTAGTGGACAAAAACTGATGTGAATGAAAAAAACCTAAGGTCAGCTATAACTTGAGATATTTTAATAAGGAGAAATCCTGCGACCTCCGGATTTGGGCTTGACTAAGCAGTTTCACGTCTTCTAGATCACCTTAAAATTTGGTCTTAATCGGTGGCGAAATATGTGAGATAGCGCACATTATTTACATTTTTTCAGAAATTCACAGCCCCTATCTTGCCTACTAAAATCCTACATAATTTTAATACAACTGCTGCGTTCAGACGATTAAAATGGTAATAACATCACTAGATTCAGCATACATTCTGCTTTTTATCCATGTGTATAACATTAGGATTACTCCAGGAAAAAACTGATGTGAATGAAAAAATCCGAGGTCAGCTATAACTTGAGATATTTCAATAAGGGTAAATCCTGCTAAACTATACTCTTCTAAAATCATACAAAATGTAACAGGTAAAAACCATTTATTTTTGATTTCGACAAAATTTAGTTGCTACGTGTTTTTTGAGATGAGGAATCTGAAAATTATATTAGTTTTTAGTTTAAAAAAATTTCCTCACCTTTATTATATAAATAACACGTTTGAAAATGATTTATTTCTATTATTATTTTAATTTATACACCATAAATTTCAAATAAGACCATTTAAAAAAATATAGGTAAGGGGAGTTTTTTTTTTGTAACCAAAATCTGATATTAATTATTCATCAATCTTAGGGTTTCAATGCAATAAGAAATAAAAATATGAGTGAGGAAATTTTTTTAACTAAAAACTGATAATACAATTAATATTATTTGTGGTTATACTACTAGCATATATCAGATTACGTTTAATTCTTTTGCTGCTTGAAACAAATATACAAAAAAACCTGATATTTCGAAGGATTTCGGATTCAATTTGTCCAGTGATTTCCATGTAGAATAAAGAAAGATATGAAATAAACTAGAAAACTTTTATTTTCCCTTGCAAAATCATAAACAAAATGGTTTTTGTTCTATCCTTCAAAGACAAATAATTTCAATGTTATGAATATTCTTGTGGACCATTACAATAGCAAAACTATGAGTATGTTGCGAAACAAAAATTGCCACCATACAAGAACTATGAGTGTTAAAAGTTTGAAAATAATTGGTTTTCGAGTCTTGAGACATAGGGGAAACAACCTGGAAAGATCAATATTTTTTTTTTTAAATTGTCAAGCATTCTATTTATTATTATTATTATTTTTTTTATTTTGGATCAATTTAAACGGAATAACCGTAAGGTAGTATTTTCACTGTATAAATATGCTTTCAGATCGAATTCGTTAGAAAATTAATGAGAGCGGGCCGCTATCGAGTACTGGGCCGATTCGTTCATACATCTCTACTAAATGTTAAAATTTCAAAAACAAAATAACTACAATTTTTTTTTTTGTAGATGTTAAATAATTTTCTAAATACGAGTGAATATTGGACCAAAAGTGACATATCGAGGCTGCTCAATACAAATTGAGACATAACACTATAAAGGGACTCACCTAGAAACGCTTCTTGCTCTGGTCTGCCGCGGAGTGCTTCTTCCATCTGCTGCTTCGACATTTATCTCTTCCTGATAAACCCATCCGCTAGATTACTACTTAACAATATATATATATACACAGGGTGTCCCAAGTTGTACGGACCAGGCACTTTTTTCGAGAAAAAAAGCAAATTAGAAAAAAAAGTTAAATGGTAAACCCCTTTATTTTTTTTTAGGCATCTTTTGGTACAAAAAACATTTCTTTTCAATGTGCAAATACAAAATACTGGATTCAACCTTCTTTTTTTTTTTCAAATGCGAACATATTGTTTTCTCTACATAATCTGAAAGCCACATTAAAAAAAAAAAAAAAAAATGAATTTTAAGACCTTTTTCAAGAACTTTCCGAGATACGATTTTTTTAATATAATTGGGGAGCAATGGTTAGATTTTCAGTTTTCCCCTCTTCCTTTCTCAACCAGACTTGGGACTTATGGTTCGTCAAGCCAGGAGGATCTTATGGTTGAGAAAAAATCTGATGCGGCGTTCGGTGTCTCCTTCATGCAACCCCTTAACGACATTAGCACGGTATGGGTGGTACACGTGCTTATGAAGAACTCTCGCAATCACATTCTTACTCAACCATAAGATCCTCCTGGCTTGGTGAAGCGAATTTTGGGGATTTTCCACAAACCACAGCATTGCTCCGAGCTCAATGTCAAAATTGGCTGGTACAGCCCTTCTAAGTCGTCCAACTCGTGCAATACTAACAGTCTTTCTGAACTGCCTCACAACTCTCATTAGAGTTTGATGGCTTGGGTGACGTTGCGCAGTGGTCCAGAACGTCCTAAAAGCGGAAAAAACGTTTTAAAAAATTATCGTATCGACTTGCGGATGGTCTCATTCGATTCAGAAAGAAAAACACGTTTATAACATTATTTTTGTTTTAATTTCTCAGTAAAAAAAAAATAAATATTTTACACGAGATAATATAAACAATTATTATATACAGTTACTACCTATAACTAGTTAAAATAATAATATAACCACAGTAATATAAAAAGTGTAAAAGAAACAAAAATGATTCCCTATTTCCCAAATTTTTCTTTCTTTAAACAAAACTAAATAAATTTATTAGTGTTCATTATTTGTATTTCCAACAACGTATGAATGGAATAAATGAATAAACAATAAAGATAAAGATAAGAAAACGGAAAAAAATCTGGAACCACTCGTTTAATTCTAAACTGTTTACGGTAATTTTTTTTATTACTGTTTTCCTTTTCAATGTTATATGAGCCAGTTCCAAAGCTTGGTTGAGAAAGGAGGAGGGGAAAAGTAAAAATCAAACCATCGCTCCCCAATTATTTCAAAAAATCGTATCTTGGAAAGTTCTTGACAGATTTTCTTGAAAAAAGTCTTAAAATTCATTTAAGAAATGTGGCTTTCATATTATATAGAAAAGACAATATGATCGCATTTGAGAAAGAAAAAGTTGAATCCAGTATTTTTTATTTGCACATGGAAAAAATGTTTTTTTTTTGTACCAAAAGATGCTAACTTGGGACACCCTGTGTGTGTGTGTGTGTGTGTGTGTGTGTGTGTGTGTGTGTGTGTGTGTGTGTGTGTGTGTGAGTGTGTATATATATATATATTTACACACATACATACATACATATAAATTACATTCCAGGATTGATGAATTATTTGCTACCTCTATTCAATTTTTTTCCTTCGGAGACTAGTTTCGAATTTTCGATATACACCTTTCTTTTTTCTTTTTTTCATATTTACAACTGTATCCACCATACACTAGTAATAAATTTGAACAAAATGATATCATGTTATGAACTACTCACTGCAAGCACTTTAATAAGAGTTCTACATTAGAAGGTCTCTTTCTTGTCCATCTTCTTTTCAGACACCTCGGATTATTGAGTGTGAGGCAAGTTGGGAGACTAGTGGACTCTGGTGGGTATGGAACTTACAATGAAAGGATGGGTATCTGGTTTGGGCCCAATCAGTGACATATGGAGCATTAACATCTTTATGGATAACTTTTTTGTGGCATTATGAGGAGAATTGTGGATTTTACGAAGGGTTTTGGATTGTAAGGATTGGATATGAAACGAACTATAAAATGGAGCTCCAAAGCTCAAATCCGTATGACCAAATCGGTCTAATTACTGTAAGGTAAATATGTCTTTTGTAATTAATTGGGAGCTTCGAACGCTTGCCTAGTAGATGTTGGAGTAGTCGGAAACAACCAGCTGTTTCTTTTAATTTAATTCTGGTATGTGAATATTCATCATTAATTGTGAAAATATAGAAAAAAATCAAAACATCAGCTCTTAGCTTCACAGATATATTGTATATATATACACAGGGTGTTCGGAAGATCGTTGGCCAAAGAGGTATGTCGGGTAGGGAGGTTCATTTTTAACCTATTTAAGGTACACTTACCTATATACAAAGTCTTACGGGTTTTTTTTTTATGAATTTTTTTGTAAAAATGGCCAAACCCAAACATTTATGCCTTATAACTCCGTTGTTTACTGATATATCAACGCCATTTTTTCCCCCTGTAATTACTAATACATTTTCCATGTAAAATAAAAAAGATATGGTGCAAAAAACAAATACCAAAAAAATGGGGGTTCGTTAAATCTTGTCAAAGGCAAAAATAAAAATTATGAACTTCAAGTTTAGGTTCAATAAAAAAAAAGCAACAGCCAAATCCAAATTGTTTTAAAATTTCTTTATTTAATACTCTTTAAAAAATACCATTTGCAGGCACGCAGCACATCTAGTTTATTTTATGTTTTATAAAGTAACAAAAGGGTGCCACCAGCTGACAATAAAATGAATCGAATCATATTTTTTATGCAAAACGTAACAAATAGTTGTGTTTCTTTATAGCATAGGTTAAACTACATATTTTCTCTTTCTTTCTCGGAATTTCGATTTTATCAGAGTAAACTTTATCTACATTTTTGTAAACAAAAATCAGGGAACAAAATTAAACTAATTTTAAATTATTCATAAATTTAATTTGTAGAGTATCACAGGTATTGCTCAAAATGATCTCCACTATTTCTAATACAAGCACGATATCTTTTTCTGTTTATGTTTGAAATTCATATTTTCATTAAGGGATAGTCATAATGTTTCATTTACACAAGTAACTGATTTGTATGCCAAATGAGAACACCATGTTTTTTCGGATTCAAAAATAAATTTCTCCATGAAATCGAAACAAAATCATTACGTTTAACATATCATTAGAAAGCTAATTAAATTTGCAAGTTTTTGTGAGATTTGACATTTTGTGGATAGTCTTTTCAAAAAACAGTGAGCGTTGGAGTAATATAAGACATTGTGACTATCGCAAATAAGGTAAGATCAAGCTGTTCTTCAGATACCAAGTTTGTGAAATTCAAGGTTACAGGCACTCAACTATTTTAGAAAATTTAATGCTAAATCCGAAAATGTGGTCAAAATTTGAAAAATATTAAAGTAAAATGGAAATATTACAGCTTTTATAGAAAAAAACGTGGTTTCCTCAAAAAAGTCTTTGTTTTATTATATATCTGCAATGGATTGGAAGAGAAAGATAAGATCTGCGGCATTTTGCTACATGTTTGATGTAGTTTCGCTCAATTTGTTTTTATACACTAAGAGATACTCACCTTGTATAGGTAAGTGACCTTAAATAGGTTGAAAATGAACCTCCCTACCCGAGATAATTTTTTGGCCAACGATCTTCTGAACACCTGTTTGTGTATATATATATATATATATATATATATATATATATATATATATATATATATATATATATATATATATATATATATGAAAGTGACATTAAAAAGGTTCAAATTGAACCTCCCTACCCGAGATACCTCTTTGGCCAACGATCTTCCGAACACCCTGTATACATATATATATATGTATGTATTAAATTTTAAAAATGTAAGAAAACAAATCAAACATTTTGATACTCACTTGAGGTACCTATGATAGTATAGAAGTATTAATAGAATATACATCTGATATCTTTTAGACCTCTTGAGAGAAGAAGATGAATGTTTAGCATTTGAATTTATTATTCTAATAAAATAATCCCTATAGAAGTTGCAATTAATTCATCAATCCTAATTTTGATACTCACCTAAGAAAGTTGAGTGCAAATAGTCGAAGGTTGATTAGGACAATGATTTAAATACGTTTTGATCCCTACATTTATTGGTCAAGTAAACATTTACTGTCCCTTAGGTTATTCTAGATATAACCTAAGGACTCGTCGGTTTCTCTAACGCCTACTGTTAACAAATTTAAAATGGGGCTATCCGGACATTTAAACAAAAATCTGGATTTGAACGATTTAATTATTTTCAATGATTTGTAAATATTAAAAAAACATATATATTTATTAGTTATAATTAAATCCCGGATTTTCGTGCAACAAAAATTCTGAAATGTGCAATAAAAACTTAAAATTGTGCAAAATCGTGCAATAAAACTTAAAATCATGCAAAATAAAATGCAAATGATAAAAAAGGTTGAACAAATAATTCGCTAGATACAATTCTTTCCAAAAAGTTGTTTTTATCTTAAAATTCATTGATCCAGTCCTTATTAAGGTAGTAGTTAAATAAACATTGTCTAAAATACAATAAGAACAAATCGCATATCTTTATTGTACGTGGTATACCTAAGCTATGTGTACATATTACTTAATATAAATATGTATGTTAGGAATGATTATACTTTATTTTATTTCCAGTTAAGAAGGCAGAAGAATAAATTTGCTTTGTTTAAAGTGAAAATGTTCACTAAGTACAGAGGGCTTAATTTAATAATTATGTTGTACTTATTAAAAATATCCGTAAGTTAGGAGGGAGAGGCTAAATTTCTTGGAAGTTGGGAACCCGAGTTCCCTAGCTAAAGTTAATCTAAAGTTGTTCTTAAAATTGTTACTTTTCCAAAAATACGAAAGTGTTGTGCATTCAGGATTTGAATGCAGGAATTTTGTGTATCCAAACTGCAGAATGTGCAATTTTATGCATTCAAACTGCAGAATGTGCAATTTTATGCATTCAGACTGTAGAATTTGCAATTTTATGCATTAACACTGCAGAATGTGCAATTTTATGCAGTAACCTCCAAAACGTGCAATTTTGTGCAATATTAAACTTAGGTAAATTTGCCCTAAACGTCCTAATTCGTATAAATAATTTGTCTCTGGCTGATTACGAACTTGCAACAAAAAGATGCAATTGCACGAGATTCCGGGCTCTAGTTATAATAATAATAATAAAAAAATCAAAAAAAATTATTGAATTTTAATAAGATTTGATTTGCTTTTTTAGCTCTCAAATCGATTATTTTATGTGATACGAATTTATTTTTAAACCAAGGTACCGATACGAATCGAAAAAGGTTAGTACAGACACATCACTGATATTATTATAAATAAAAGGTTTCACTGGTGGGGTTTAACTCGTCAAATTTATTTTTAATTTTTTAATTTGAAATCTAAATTTAGAGATTTCCCAAGATTTTAAAAACAAATTTGAGACCAGTTTTGAATAAAAAAATACGTTCGGCATAATGTACTCATTGAAGTAAACAGTTTCTATTAAATACATATACAATCAATAGACTATCCACCCACTTTTTGTTTTCTTTTTTTTTTTAAATTTAATTTGAAACAACTGTTTTCATTTATAAATAATTAAGTGTTTATGCCAATCAGGAAAACGTTAACATAGTCGATTCAGATGAAGGAGTTACAACAAAGGAGTTAAATCTACTTTAATTTCACTGAGCATTTAGGAGTCCTAAAATAATCCCAGGTCAGGATAACCTGACTGGATAACAGTTGTGAACCACGTTCTGATATCAATACCTGATAACAATCACCTGTAGCTGAAAATCAACTGTTTTATTTCTCTTTAATATGGTACCACGATAGTCAAACTTCAGCATAGATTATAATGCACATGAACAAAACATAAGAAAACATCGACCGAGAAGCAATCGATTAAAATATAAATAATATGATAAATGTCGGAAGATAATTCTATCTTATCATGCAGAACTGACTCATAAATTTCTGTTATGATTGCCAGTCCCCTTGTTGCTAAATAGTTTGGTGATTCACAGAACCTCTTGTGAATCCCACAACGATTTATAGGGAAAAATAGTTCATTTTTTTCTTTTGTTATTTTTAAATTTATTCATAGAAATTGCAAAACAAAACCAAAATCGATGAAACACGCGTCATTTTGATCCATGACCTTTTGCCACTTTCCTGTTCATAATTCCGTCATTGTAGAAGTTGCGATTCACTGTAGAGATACTGTGTAGTTTCTATCTAAGGAAAGTCAATTTTTTGGTGCTCAGAGACAACAGATCAACATGATTTCGGATTGTGGAAATGTACAGGAGTGCTAGAGAAGCTTAGTAGATAGGAGGTCTAAAGAGTTTCATTTTTAGCTTGATGTTTCTTATTACTAGAGACCGGATTTTTGTGCAGTAAAAAATCAAAAAATGTGCAGTAAAAAACTCAAAATAAGAAAAATCGTTCAGTAAAAAACACAAAACGTGAATTTAAAAACATAATGCATACAGCAATCCATTTATTTACACAAATATGAAAAACCTAACCAGCCTTGAATAAACTTAAGGACCTTCCGACAAACGTTTCGTTTTAGTGTTAATTCAATCTGAAATACTTTTTGGAAAAATTTGGGAAAAAAGGAAATGAAAAAAATTGTTACCTTAAAAGAAATATAAAATATCTTTATTAAAATTTACTTTTACGTGGAAACAAAATATAATTAAATATTTTTGAAAAAATAAATTAGGTTTAAAAGTTTCGTAAAATTATGACGCCTGTCACTTACAATGTTCTTCAGCAAAGAAAAGGAACGTTCTACATCTATGGACGTAACAGGACAATTTTTGTAGCATGCGATTTTGGATGGATCCAGATTATCACCTTCTATTTCCATTCCGTTGATACAATAATTTAATTTTTTTCAACGAAAGTAGCCGTAGTTTTTCTCAAGGATTTACTCCAATTTTGAAAACAAACATCTTCCCTTTTTATTTTCAATTCGTTTTAAGCTTTCTTCGAGAGTTTCAACCAAATATCAGCTCTGGATATTCATTGGTCCATTGTTTCAATTTTGTATAAACACTCGCGGACGTTTTAGGCATTTTCAATGTTGACAGTTTAAAATCTTGTCAACAACTAGCCCTTCGTGCTAAATCAGAAGTGGGGAATGAAATAGGAAGCGGGGAGTAAAATTTTCTGAGGAAACGTCTTAGTTCTAGGAAGTACGTCAATACTCAATGTTTGCCTAAATCCACAAAGCTCCCAATTCAGTACGATCATTTAAATGTAGTATGTCACAGATACATTTGATTTAAGCGACTTTTTACTTTCAATTTAAAACTAATTAACCTATTTAATATAAATAAATGTTATAAATGTTGCCTGATAATCATAAGTAAAAGTTTCAAAAAATAAATGTTTAAGAGAATAAAATTAGATGAATTTGGTTCTATTGTGCAATTTCGTGCAGTAAAACCCGAATTCGTCCAATTAAGCTCAAAAAGTCAAATTTGTGCAATTTCGTGCAAAATAAAATTTAGGAATAAGAATCCTTAGACTATAAATGAGATAACTACTTGGGTTAGAGAGCGCTAAATCAATGCGAACTAAATGTGCAATAACACAGAAATCCGGTCTCTACTCATTACTAATACCTAAATAGTTCTGCGCCCAACATCAGGTTCAATAGTGAATGTTTAGCCGTTAAGTTTAGTAATGTGTCGATTCTAAATTTCGATTATCGATTCTTGTAAAGAAGAGTCGATGATCCAAAGTCGATTCCTAGGAACCAACCGATACATCTACCGTTGGAATGTTTTGTTATATCTAATTATGTTATCTTATGTTAATTATAGTTTTGTATTTTTAATTATGTATACTAGACTAAGATTTCTTTACACAGAATGTAATACTAATCCGTTGCAACTGCAAGCCAAATGAAAGTTTGTTGAAGATATAGATTAGCGATTTGAAAATGGAGAATCAATAAAACAATTTCAAAAGACTCAAATAACTGGAGCCAGGCAAAATAGTATATTTTTATTGTACCTTTTAGTTATTCTTAAAGTAAGTCCCGAAATAATGATTATTTTCCATTTTCATTTCCTCCAAACTGATTTTAGAAACCTAATATAACATTGAAACAAATCCAAAGTATTTATAAGAACTTCTATAAGGACAGTGTTTTACAGATCTGCCAGGATCTGACGGTTTTTTGAAGCCAAAGGACATCCTTTTATAAACTATTATAACCTCAAGACGCTCTCATGTGTCCCATCTTTACACCGAGTTAAATTGGCTCTCCTCTTCCTTCCGTAGAAATTTCTTCCTTGGTACATTCCTCTTCTAAGTTAATAATACACATCACCCTCCGTTAATTCACAGTATCCTACATTTCAAGTTCTCAATCCAATCACTACATACAAGATCCCGTCTCTCCGATCTCTACACTCCATCCAACAGAACAACTGCATTCCAGCGTTCCTTTCTTGCCCGCTCCGCTACTCTGCTATCTGGACACTGTTTTACAGATCTGCCAGGATCTGAAAATTTTTTGAGGCCGAAGGACATCCTTGGCCACTCTCTCCTTCCACAATTAGAATTAGCTTTCGTCCTTAAGGATGCTGTTTTAAGATGGCGGAATTTTATTAGTTTTTCGTCCTTAAGGATAATATGTTTTTAAGTTATCCGAAGGATAACTTCCGCCATTTTTGTCTTTGAGGAACATTTTTGAGGAATATTTTGTTTTAAATATTTAACGGTTTTAAGATGGCGGCTTCCGCCACTGTTGTCCTTATAAGGACACTGTACACATTTTTAAGGGTAGTGTCTTTTTTGCCACGTTCTAGTTTAGTTGGTGTTGCTCGGATCGAAAATTTGACATCCTTCTTGTCGAAAATTGAATGGAAAATATTTTGTGTGTTATTACAAATGTCGCTAGGACCAACCGTTTAGGAGCTATATTAGTTACATGAAAAAGTCACGTTTAAAACCGCTGCACAGAAGGGAAAACAGAGATTCTATGAGAGCAAAAGTCAAAAATCTAAGGTACGTTTTTGAGTCAGAAATGGTAAGAAATGTAAAAACAAGTGCCTAATGGAATGAAAACAAGAACTCCCACTTGGAAATGCTTTGTTTATAGGTAAGAGTAAATGAACTATTTTTAATTATGAGATAATTATTTGTTGTTGATAAATATATATTTTTAATATATTTTTTATTTTGAAGAGAAAAGATTAACAATTAAACAACAAATTAACAAATAATTATCTCATAATTATAATATATATGACGTATGTCAACAAGATCCAGTTAACAGTAATGTTCAATGAACATTCATCCCCGATTTGTACATCGCAACTGCGAGTGCCCGGGGGTATGGATCAGTGAAGAGAAAAGATTTCCCTGGTTCGGATACGAGCTCGGTGGCCTAGTGGATAAGGCACCACGCTAGAGAGGTGGGGACTCGGGTTCGAATCCCGACCGGTCAAATCTTTTCTCTTCAAAATAAAAAATATATTAAAAATATATATTTATCAACAACAAATAATTATCTCATAATTATAATATATGTGACGTATGTCAACAAGATCCAGTGAACAGTAATGTTCAATGAACATTCATCCCCGATTTGTACATCGCAACTGCGAGTGCCCGGGGGTATGGATCAGTGAAGAGAAAAGATTTCCCTGGTTCGGATACGAGCTCGGTGGCCTAGTGGATAAAGCACCACGCTAGAGAGGTGGGGACTCGGGTTCGAATCCCGACCGGGCAAATCTTTTCTCTTCAAAATAAAAAAATATATGAAGAACTATTTTTAATGCTGACATCTCACTTGTGTTTGTAGCGCCCATGACCTATCGGCCAAATTTAATAAAAAAATCGACTAGATTGATAAAGTTTTGCTTGAATTGTTTAATAATAGTTTTAAATTTCCTTTTCGTAATTGAGGATGACATTTTCAAGCGAAAGTAACAGAACAAAATTAACTTCAAAAAGAGAAAAGTACATAATGATTTTATGATTCTTCCGTTTGTATTTAATTCATACACTCACTGTAAGATTCGCCTGGTTTCGCTTTGCCGTTTATGGAGGCTATTATTAATATAGAATATAGAAACTAATATAGAAACAAATAACAACATTTACACGAATTAGCTGCTACTATTTGCAAACTTTTAAAGTTATGTATTTTTATTATTAAAAAAACAATACTTTTCTAAAAAAAAAAACTTTTTGAATTTTAACATCATGCTACAATAAAAATGATAGAGTAAGAGAATTTATTATCAATTCGTTAAGGCAAGACGAAGATACTGAAGTTATTGTTGTTTGTTGAGGTTTATAGGCATAAAACCCTAGGGTCATCAATGCCTGTAAGATACTGAAGTAGAACTGTCGAAAGAGTCGTTAAAGGCTATACAAAATTTAACCTAATAAGACTGTTTGGTGTAATAATAAATTCTAGAAAAGATGAAGAACCATCAGCTTTCAAAGGATGTATGCAGAACTTTAAATTCTACCAACAACCCTAGGTATAGAGAAATATGAAATTTTAATATAGGAAGCCCGGAAGATTACATGCTGTTTCAGACGAATTTTAAGAAAATCAGAGCTGTGAGTCGCCTAAGAGTCTCAAGCGGGGATTATCTAAAGGTGTTTATTAAGGACACAACACTAATTATGAAATCCAGCGAAGCCTGCATGGCCTGCGGTGATTTGGTGTCGGATCCCTTGAGCCATTTTCTTACTCAGTGAGTGTTTGGCAAATAAAGGGAGGCAATGAAGGGATCATTGTTTACTGATAGCACACATGTGTCATCAGGGTAAGTGGTGAGGACAGTGGTAGGATGAGTTGGAATGTGTTTTAAATTTAAATTTTACTTCGATTAATAATATTTTAAAATTGTCATTAATATATGTAATAGATAGTCCTGATAGTTTTTTTTTTAAATGTTTATTTTGTTTTATTTATAAAATAATTAAGGATAAAAATTTTCTATCCCTTAAAAGTTTTATTTTTTTTTAACCGAAAACTAGACCTAAATAACGCAAACTTTTCTTGATAACTTCCTAGGCATTTTATCTGCTATTTCTTAGATCTTTAAAAAAAAAAACTGCGTTCTATTAAATCTAGTGGTATAAATACCTTCAAAATATTACGCTCATATTAAAAAATGAAAAATAGACTTTTTATTTCCCTTAAAAAAAAATAAATAATCTGATATTCTTCAACATCATCTGCATTCAGAAACTAACCACAAAATTGGATTCTATGTTTATTATCATTGGATTTTAAACCTTACATTGAAAATGCAATAAAAATAAATCCTAAATAATAATAAATAAATAAACGTAATAACATAAAATCCTTTGATCTGGTGTCACTTTATTGACAGTCTTCCTTTATTTTCTAGTAAACAATAATTTTTTTCTTTGCTTTTTGTTCCAATGAAGAGTTTATTATGTTTAAAATGGATATTTCCATTCAGCGGTTATCATAATGTCTTATTTTCACAAGTAACTAATTTGTATGCCAAATGAAAACACCATGTTTTTTTTTTCCGGTTTTAAAAGTAAATTTCTCCATCAAATCGATACGGATCATTAATTTGATCATACCATATGAAAGCTGTTTAAATCTGCAAGTTTTTGTGAGATTTGCAGTTTGTGGAGAGTTTTTTTAGAAAACCGGTGAGCGTTGAAGTAATATAAGACATTGTAACTTCTCTAAATAAGGTACTCACTTTGTATAAAACATTTCTATAGATAAATAAATAAAACTTCCTTTATTAGTTAAAAGTATCTAAATTCCTTACTTATAATTACTCTGAACTATGTAAAACAGTCTCTTTCATTTTTTATTCTTTATTGAAAATAAATTACATAAAGCCAAACTAGGCTAATAAAAACATAGTTACATGTTTGGATACACATCCACCTCATGTTAAATAGTAATTAATATGGAGGAATCTATAAAGAAGTAAATAATGTAAATTTGATAAAACAGAAGGAAAAACTAAAAAAAAAACCTACACAACAAAATAAACAATACTAGTTCAATTTACAATTGTAGTTAATTTTATGAATTGTAATAAATAATAGTTAAATTATAATCTAAGCCAAGTAATAAAGATAATAATACACAACTTATAATTACAAAATACAAACAAAATGATAATAAGGCTACTTTTGTGATATAATACAAAATCAAACGTTTATTTATAACTTTATGGTGTAAAAAATGTTTACACTACTCTAATTTATATACTATTTTGTAATTTATAGAAATTAGTTTTTTGGTCTTTAAGTAATATGTGTTTTGTCCGTTTGTGTTTGTATCTTTTTAGAGTTTTCTTGTTGTAATTACCTATTTTTGGATATATGGGTTTTCAGATAAAGCAGTTGATGTGAAAAATTAGTTTGTTTGGGACTGAATGTGTTGTTTGTTTAAGGGTAGATTGAGATCAGAGCATAGTGGCTATTCTTAATTAGTAATTGTTTATGATTCTCATACAAATATTTTGTATAACTTTCAGTTTTATGTAATTTGGTGAAAATTATTGCTGTCGATTTGTATTTTTTAATTTTCTCCTTCATTGAAATCTGCGTTCAATGTTACCTTTCGGCCGATCCGCCCCACCCATTGTTCCCTTAGTGATCGGATTAATGAAGTTATTAGTATAAGTTTGTTACTATGCTGTAGGACTAAGATTACGAACTCAAATACGATCAAAAACTGTATTAAACATTTTTAAAACGATTTATTTTTTTGTAAATACTCTGAACCGTAACTCAGATATAATCAGTATGTTATAAATTAGTTGTTGATAAAAATATTTATATATTTGCGCTCAACTCGTTCAAGGGAATGCGATAATCGAGATAACCTTAGCGCATTATCGCAAGATGGCGGATGGTGCTTATCAGTAGTAGTTGATACAAGTAAGGATGCATCAGCCAGCGGGAGAATGTAGGCTGAGTTCCTGGAGGTAAGTGGCTTATTATCAGGGGTCACCGATTGTCGATTGTATCCAATAGATTGTAATGATACAATCCAGCATTTGATCACCCACCGAACATTTTTCCATAGTCAAAATACAACGTTGAGGTATAGCAAGTTGGTGCACCATATTAAAATTAAACAGAAAACCTTGTTTTAATTTTTGTTTTCCAAATTAAAGAGGTCGAATAATGAAAGCACAACTAACACTTTTTCATTCGCTTACTCTTAAATTTATACTATTATATAAGAAGACAAGTCATTTTTCGTGTGATCACTAACCGCGAAAACTACTAAACCAATATGTACCAAATCCTAACTACATCATATTCATAACCTGAATGAAGGTTTAGAAATAATAAAATTTACACATTTTCCATTAAATTGCTGTTGAAAAAGCGATAAATATGTGTGGAAATTTGAAAATTAACTAATAGGTGGCGCGCGCTATTCATGAGACGTTACAAAGATACGGTGTTATATATGCTATGTATCAAACCAAAAGGTTTTTACTTAGCAAAATAATATTCGCGTGTTGTGTAATAGGGTAGCTGGCCCCTTCACAGCCTCTTGCGGGTGGTCCAGCAGTTCACACTCTTTGTTGGTGTGAGTGCCATATTTCTCTACCTGCCTATCCATTACCAGGTAATATTTGGGGTAAACGCGATATTTTAGATCAGTCATGGAGAGAGTCTAGGAGATGTCTGGTCTGGGCCCTTCTGAGCTAGTTCCTGGTTCCTTCGGAGCTTGAGAGCTCCCGGCTTATCACCATGAAGCCGATCCCACCCACAACATAGCATCGCCCTCATATTCAAGATAAGTTTAGGCTAAGTTCTTATGTTAAATTTAAGACATTAGATTAACTAATGATTCTTATTTCTAACTGTAATTTTTATATGTCAACCCGTAGTGGAATATATATATTGTTTTAGTTCAACCGTCATTTATTCAGCATCCCACTCAATAATTAATATATTTGATTCCTCTCCTTTATAATTAACAAACCTTAATCATTGGCCCCACGATAACCTTCTGGAGAAGATATTAGTACTTAATTAGTTAAAAATATCAATTATAAATTGTCAGGAAATTAAGTCCTGGCTGGCATCCCTGTTTGTAGATTAATGCATGATCCGGACTGGACACACACAGAGGACATAGCATATAGAACTAGAAATTGATAATAAAATTTACTTAATTCTATTAAATTATTATCAAAAAAGCTATAAATATGTGGTGTGACGTATGGATTCCAGTGAAGTTTAAAAATAGAACGATGTGTGGCCTAGCTAGCGCCATTCTACGACAGAGTTTTATTAAAACTATTAAGCATATCTGAACCAAATTTATACTACATCATCTTCATAGTTCTAGAAACATTTATAATAGTAATGTAATGTAAAGTAGTGACAGTAAATATAATAAGGTGTTAGAATAAAAAAAAAATATCAAAATATATAAATTCGGCCTATACCATTCCACAGCCAAAACAAAATACAGAGATCGTATATGGTTGGAAAGGGCTGCTCGAGAACAATCGTATGGTAATAATAAAACACCATATGACCGAGGCAAGCACCGCCGGGAACGTAAAAGTTCCTGATCAGCATCGTTTTATACTTACCGCCATTAATGCACAAAGCTTAGTCGCGCTCTCAGAAGACATCTCAACAATCGATCTGATTATTTGGCAATCAGCGAAACTTGGATGGAAAATTCATTGCCAGTGAATGTGCCTTGCTTTGATCTGAGATCATATTGTAATACCGCTAAGAACAGACATATTGCAACTACATCATCGGTAGCGGTATCATCATCATCAAGTCGCAAAGCTGGTGGAGTCGCCATATATCGCAACATCAATAGCTTCACTGATTGTAATAGAGTTAAAATTGACATTTCGGAAATTTATTTGGAAATGAAAGATGCAAAACCTGGTATGTCTTGAAGGCCAATGGCATCTTCAAATTCGTAATCGAGTGTGGGTATATCCACCCGGGCAAAGCGTTAGCAGAAATTAAACTCTTTATGTTACGATCGTTGTTAAAACATTCCAAAAAAATCGCTAAAATTATACCCGATTACGAGCCTGATCTTACTACACCAGTTATGATAGTTGGAGACTTTAGCATTTGACCAAAAAATTCAGTTTGTCTTATATTGAAACTTTTCAGCAACGTTAGGTAATACCTTGATTTAACGTTTACCATAAATCTCGATTTATCTTGTATGTCATTTGTGTAGCACTTTTCGTATCACAGACCTATAATTAATAAAGTTATATTGTAACAACCTATTTGTAATTATTATTTGTTCCCTTGCTTTCATCCTAAATAATAAATAAAAATATTTTATTTAAAAACATAAAACCCATTACATAAACGTATTCACGTAGAACACACGGCCATGCCCATGACACAGCCACACCCCTTTTTTGGTCGAGCGCGGCATTCAATGAGAGAGGTTACAAAGGTACTGTGTTATTAGAGTTTGATATTGATAATAACATTTACTTACATTCCATTAAATTATTAAAATGTGGATCCCAGTGAAGTTTGAAAATCAACCGCTGTGTGGTGCAGTAGTATTCTGCAATAGGGTTTACAAATGAAAAACTTCTGAACCCATTTGTTCCAAATTCCCTTGTTCTAGTAAGCCTTTGGCGCGTGTTGCACAGCGCAACTAATTGTAACATATAGGAAAGAATGGATCAGCGCATATTGACGGCACGACGCACAGTGCGGCCGCCAATGGACAAAAGTCTAAAATGCGATTATTTTTTCCAACTTAGTTTCCTTTAGTAATCCTTTCATATTGACCTCAATGATATGGAATCGTAGCTTTTAAACCCATATTACAAAAGCAAAGGATAGAAATCATGTTTGAACAATTGGCAGATCGCTTATCTGTCTCATCGATACAATTTCAATTTATTGGGCCCTTATTTAATGTTAAGTACACATCAACGTCACTTGAAGTTTTAGTATGGCAGGCATCAAAGAAGGTGAGTAATAACCATTTTTTCATTAATACCTTTGAATAATGTTTTTCCTTAATAACTTCAAATAACATTTTTTCGCTAATATATTTATAACATTTTTAAAAAAAACAACTTCAAATCGACATATTTCAATTTCGATCCAAAACATTCTTAGTTTTGAAATATTTTGATTTAATAACAAATATACATCATGAATATACTGCTTTGAATGGTTCTCTGTTTATTTATTTCAGAAAAGATAGATCTGAAAAACATTGATGTAATTAATATTTTATATGTTTGTATATATATTAATATTTAAATATCTTCGGACCATTTAATATCTGCAAGCCACTCAAATTCAAAGCACAATATAGAGGACATTAAAAAAATATCTTTTGGGCGATGACAAATATTCTATGGATTCACTTCAAGCTCATCTACATCATCTGATGAGTGTATGTCAACGAGCAGTGACTCAATATAATTTTCAGATCTACCTCAATCAATTCATGTATTGTAAATTTTATTGTTGTGATATTAGTTATTATTTTGTAAGTCTAATAAAACTTAATTTGTATTTAGTTTTAATTTGTATCAACTGAGACTGGGCTATTCTTTAATAGCCCGTTTTAAAGAAATTGAAATATGTCGAATTGATGTTGATTTTAAAACGTTATAAAGATTTTATAAGTCTTTCCCGTCTAGAATGACTTTTGTCTACTTCGACCGTAAGAGCGCCGCACTGTCACGCCAATGCAAAGGATTGACATTTTGATTTGATAATGTTTTTTATTCAGCATAAATAATTTTATGGATTTTAATTTCTAACCATAAAAATATATCATAGTGTGGCAAGCCTAGTTTCTGCTACTCAACATTGTTCATATAAATTTTATTATTGCTAAACCTTCCTAAAACTATGAAAATGATCTAGTTAAAATTTGGTAAAGAAAGGTTCAGTAGCTTTACCATTGTAAACTGTGTTGCGAAATGGTTCTAACCTATATCGGTCGATTTTCAAATTTCACTGGGATTCACATTTTACACCACATATTTAATTATTTTTTTAATAATTTAATTAAATATAAGTAAATTTTGTTTACAATTTCAAGCTCTATATAACACAGTACCTTTTATACTCTCAATGGCGCTCGCCACCTATAAACTTCATTGTTATCCACATATAACTATATTAATTACAAAATAATTGAAAATTGGTATATTTTATTATTGCTAAATTTTCCTTGAACTATGAAGATGATGTGGTTAAAAGTTAGTAGAGATTGGTTCAGTAATTTTCGCGGTTAGTGATCACTAGGGTCCGGATTTATATGAATTTACATATTGTTATTTGAACCTTGTATATCAATCTTCGATAGTTTATTTTACGTTTCATATAATTTAAAATATAATTAAAACATTTTTTTTTTTTTTTTTTTTTTTTTACATATTAGGACGAAATTACATAGTTTACTCTTTTTTACATGTTTTTATCCATATTTATTTAACAATGAAATTTTTTATTTATTTTTTATTTTTTATTTTTATTTTATTTATTTTATTTTATTTTTTTTTTTTTTTTATTTTATGAATTCAGTGAATTGAGGAAGGTGCCTGAGCCGAAAAAATTCTATTACGTTTCCGAGAATGTATAAAAATCAATGTCCATTTTTCTATCCAAAATTTGTATCATTTCATTTTGAGACTTTGTTTGTTATCATTTAGTTGAATTTGTTGGGATGTCCAAAATCAAATCGACTTCGAAAGCTTTAGTCGCGAAATACATTAGCGAGTTTCCTGACGAAACTTTTCGTGGGGATGATGATGTTTTATTATGTGATAGTTGTGGAAATTAAGTGTCAAGAAACCAACGATTTCTAGTAACTTAACATATGTCAACACGTTTGTACAAGGGAATAAGGAAAAGAACATGAATCTGAAACAAAGCTTTATTTCTTCTTTGTCTTCCTCAACTAGTAGGTCAAATTTTAATTCAGGCCCATAGGGTATACATAGACGAAACAACGGATGTTGAAAATCACGGTATGTGGCCAATGCCATTGTGAAGAAAATGTCCAATGAAAAAACAAAACCAATGCCTTCAAATATGAAAGTTTTAGAAAAATTATAATATTTTTGAAGAATAAATCATTATTTTTTTTCTATTTCCGTCTCGGTGTTAACGTAAAATCACGATTTCTACACATATATTAAAATTATGTTAATTTCCTTACTATAATGAAATAATAGTTTTTTTTTTAAATTATATTTTTTTTTTTAAATTAATGAAAAAGTAAACATATATTAAATATTTCAAGATTTATTTCACATATAATTCCTTTTTATTAGTTTTTTTTAAATTACATATTCATTTTTACTTTAATATTAATGAAAAAGTAAATCCATATATATGTAAATATTTCAAGATTTATTTCACATATAAATCCGGTCCCTAGTGATCACAAACGAAAAATGGCTCGTCCTTTATATAATAGTATAGATTTGAAATTGATATTTTATTTTCAGGAAATTATATTTATCTGGCTTGCCAAAGGAGAATGATGCAGTCCACCCTTTTGCTGCTGGCGATTTTCGCAGTAATCTCATCGGTAAGTACAAATTAAAAGCATTTTTGTTTACGGTATCACTCTACAAAGCTGGGCTGATGCGAAACCCGAAATACATTACCCCATAGCTCACTTTACAGGATGAGATACACAAATCAGAACTACTAGTCAGGCAACTAATCGGCGTTAAGTAGGGGAAGTCATTTTATTCATTTTGCAATTTATTCATTTATATATCTACGTTTAGAAAAAGGTTTTTTAATCCATTATCGAACTTATGATATTAGCAAAAAATAAATTGGATAACTTATACAATCCTGAATAAAGAACTTACTTAACCTTCAATTTTCAATTTTTTTTTTTTATTCACCGTATTGATTTTGAGTTATAATTGAAGGGTTTGTTGAAGGGTCATTGTAAGAAAACATAATATGAGTAATTTACGTTTAGAGTTTTTTTTTATTTTACATTTTCCTTTAGCAGGAAAATTTTACATAGCCCCGTCATATCTCTTTTTTTAGTAGTTTGTTCTGATCGAAAATCTAATGATAGTTTTCTAGTCAGAAATTCAATTAAGAATACTTTTTGTTACTTAACATTTGTCACTAGAGCCTACCGTTTAGGAACTACATTGGCTTGAATGAAAAAAGTCAAGTTTCGCCTACATTTTTAGTGTTGGGGCTTTTTTGCCACGCACTAGCTCAGTTGATGTAGTTTGGATCGGAAATTTGACGAAAGCTTTCTCATCAGAAGCAGTAAATATAAAAACACTGGATTATAGAGATGCATATCCATTATCTATTTTTTCCCCAGGCTGGGAGAGATTAAGTGCTTTTACTCGATGAACTATTTTCTTTAAATTTAATACTTCAAGAGCTAAAAAAAAAAATTGAATTTCACAACCTTCTAATTTTCTTCGTTTGAATAATCAGCTATAATTCAATATACCAAAATATAACACCTGCTTTTCCTGAGAAATTATAAAATTTCTGCGTGTTGCGATTTTTATATATATATATATATAAGAAGTAAAGACTATCAACAATATATTATTTGTTGTAAGGATAAATGTTTGTCCTTATAATAACAAACTATTTAATTTATTGATGGAGTATTTGTTGACTGAGAAGTATTGAAATATTTAGGTAGTTGGAGTATGCAGTCATAGATACACAGCAATTGTTAGGGCACCGTAAGGATAACAATTGCACCCTTGAGCAGCTTTTCCCTCAAGCACTAACTCTGGAACGCTGGCTTCAAGCTGACCTGACCGATAATAGGCAATATGACTGCTTTGTCATATGTATTTTTAAACTCTACTTAAATCTTAAAATTAAAATATCTAATATTTATTATATAATAAATACCGAATGCCTTTTATAAAATCTTATTTATTAATACACATTAGTAATAATTAATTCCATTTCTTTTACATACTATTCTCAATTTCATTTACAATTTATAACTATTAATTATATATATAAAATATCTGATATAATTCTTAAGGAAAAAAAGTCTCATGTTGATAAAAATATAAATCTCAAAAATCTACTGCTACTGTATATATAAACATATTTAAAACCAATATTTCTCTTTTACAAAAAATTACCAATCTAAAATTCGGTTTACCAATCTAAAATTCGGTCCCCTATAAGTTCCTGAAGTTTTGCCATTTAAATTCGGGAAACCCTGTATATATATAAAAGCAATAAATAAAACCATGAAATCCTAAAAAGTTATTTAAGTGGGATTTTACAACTTCAAATTAAAGAAATTCTAAGTAGTTAATTAAAGTAGCTAAATTTTCTTCGAAAATTCGCTTAAAATTAATATCCAATCAGAAAATATCAAATAAATTTGGACCTCCAGTCCTGTCCTGATTGAATGTTTTTGTTCAATTTGTCCACCATTTAATTTTTTTGTTTGCAATTTTTTCTTGATACAATGTACACATAATTATAATATGCGTTGGCTGCAATAGCTGTAACCATAATCCTCACATCCATCTTCATCAACTTCCAATAAAACACTAGCTTTAGTTTATAAAACTGAACTACCCAACTTCTACAAAGCTCGCCTTCCCTCGTCCACGAGCCACTCGGCGAGTGTGTACTTGCACCATTCGTGTACACAGCTCGCTTCCGCTCGGCTCGGGTGGCTTCCACGATTGGAACCAGTTCCATTTTTCGTTCCACGTCAGTTTGACTAACCTACTACATACTAGTCAAGGGCCGTTCCGAGTTAAAAGTGGAAGGAAATTTACGGTCTGTCCCACTTTTCGTTGCACGTCAGTTTTACTAACCTACTAACTACATTTGTACCATACATTTTCGTTACATCCCTTTTTGTGAATTCAAGCTGATAACCTCCTCCTTATATTTTATAATTAAAAATGTTATAGGTTCTACAATATTAAGTGGGTTTAAATAGCTAAGTATACTTATTAAAAAATGTATACTTTTAAAATAGTTTTATTCAATCAAGAATTTAATTTTTGGGGGAGGGGGGAGTTAGCTCAAGTGTAGTGCACAATTGAGAGAGAATTTTCCAACTACATTGGTTCCGAGAAAAAAAGAGAAAATTACCTAGAGAAAAAATCATTTAACTACATAAGCAGTAAACCCTTGTGTGGTTCATTTCTCTGACTCCGAAAGAAGCCGAGCTCTGTCGGTAGAATAGAAAATTTTAAATAAAGCGGTTTATTTTGAAGATGCCCGTGAGCGAGGTGGTGGAGTGATGGAGAGGGGGGAGGAAATCAACAGCGGAAGGATCAACAAAGCAGTCGGAACGTCCGTGGGTGGAACGAAACCAGAAGTGCAATCTAAATCCTACTGCACCGACGGAACGAAACGAGAGATCTCTTGGCGTTGGTTTTTGTTCCGGGTGGAACGAAAAACTAGGGCGATTGGTTTCGTTCCAAACTGGTTCAAAGCTGGAACCAGCTCCACGTTCCGTTCCACCCAGAACGACTCATCACTTGTATCTATGACTGCATACCCCAACTACCTACACCTTTATTTAATTTATTTATTTCTATTCTATTCATCTTTTTCATACTGCTATTCTTTTCTTAACTTTTTTACATTCACTACCTCTCTTTGTCATATATGTTCGTTTGTTTTTCTTCTAGACCTGCAGATTGGCTTACAGTTTAGGCCGAAACGTCCCACAGTGCGACGCTCTTATGGTCGAAGTAGACAAAAGTCATTCTTGACGGGAATGATTTATAAAATCTTTATAACATTTAAAAAAACACATCAAATCGACATATTTCAATTTCTTTAAAACTGGCATTTAAAGAAAACTCTTAGTTGATCACTTAAAAAACAATATATTAAAGATCTTTGAATACAAATTAAGTTGTTTTTGAGTTACAAAATAATAATTAATATCACAACAATAAAATTTACAATACATGAATTGATTAAGATACATCTGAAAATTATATTGAGCCAATGCTCGTTGGCATACTCTCATCAAATAACGTGGATAAGGATAAGTTCTCCAGTTCAAATTGAAGTGAATCCAATTTTTTTTTTTTATTGTGCTTTGAATTTGAGTGCCTTGCTTTCCTGCTTGCAGATATTAAAATATTAATATATATATATATATATATATATATATATATATATATATATATATATATATATATATATAGATATCTTAATAACATCAATGTTTTTCAGGTCTATGATTTCCGAAAGAAATAAACAGAGAACCATTCAAAGCAGGAATGATTTGTATATTCAAGATGTATATTTGTTGTTAAATCAAAATATTTCAAAAACTAAGAATAATTTAGGTCGAAATCGAAATATGTCGATTTGAAATTTTTTTAAAAAATATTATAAAGAAATTAACGAAATAATTTTATTTAAAGATATAAGGGAAAACAATTATCCAAAGGTATTAATGAAAAAATGGTTATTTCTCACCTTCTTGGTGCAGCCTGCAATACTAAAAATTCAAGTGACGTTGATGTGTTCTTAACATTAAATAAGAGCCCACTAAATTGAAATTGCTCCGATGAGACGGATAATGGCGATCTGCCACTTGTTTAAACATGATTTCTATCCTTTGTTTTTGTCATATGGGATTAAAAGCTAAGATTCCATATCATTATGGTCACTATGAAAGAATTACTAAAGAAAACCAAGTTGGAAAAAATAATCGCATTTTAGACTTTTGTCCATTGGCGTCCGCACTGTGAGTCGGAACTATAAATTAAAATTTATTTTTAATAGTATGTGTTTGTCCTGAATAATGCATTAAGCTGATATGAACTGCATCCCAACAACCTACATATTTAATAAATATTTTTAATTTTCAGTGCGTCCAGTCGTCACCTATCGATTACGAAGAGGAGACGCCAGTACTACGTAGGGAGGTCCAATCTCGGTGTGAAGATGTCGATGACAGTATGTTGCAGGCAGGTATCGGCTACGGGACTGAAGCCTACAAATACAGAACAGAGGATGGCCAACCATTGGACATCAGCAGCCCCCAAGCCCTGCTCCTGGCCCTCCTCCACAGCTTAGTCACTGATAACGGCGTAACTTCTTACTACCTCGCCAAGTGCTGTCACAAGATTGAGCAACTGCGGTCTAGGTATCTTGGATTATGGCTCAAGGAGGACTTCGAATTCCCTTCTGACGACATAAAAAGGGCAATTGGTGCGCTCGATGTACTGCTATCTGTTGAAAATGATGCGCTGCCCGCTCATGTATTAAACATTATATATTCTCTCGCTCATAGCTATTGGCCCAATGACGAGTACATTCTGGATTCGAAGGTATGTTTTTCATTTATACAGGGTGAGTATCTCTTAGTGTAAAAAAAAAAATTAGGTGAAACTAGATCAAACATGTAGCAAAATGCAGCAGACCTCACCTTTCTATTCCAATCCGTTGCAGAAATACGATGTATTAAAGAGTTTTTGAGGAAACTACGTTTTTTTCATAAAAGCTGTAATATCTCACTTTGTATAAATATTTTTTCAAATTTCGATCACATTATCGGATTTAGCATTAAATTTTCTATAATATCAAAGTACCTGCAACCTTGAATTTTAGAAACTTGGGATCTAAAGAACAGCTTGATCTTCACCTTATTTGGGGGAGTCACAATGTCTTAATTACTTCAACGCTCACTGTTTTTTAAAAAACTATAGACAAAACTGCAAACCTAACTAAAACTTGCAAATTTAATAAGCTTTCGAATGATATAAAAGCGTAATGATTTTGTTTCGATTTGATACAGAAATTTACTTTTGAAACTGGAAAAACATGGTGTTCTCATTTGGCATACAAATCAGTTACTTGTGTAAATAAAACATTATGACAATCACTTAATGGAAATGTACATTTTAAACATAATACACTCTTCATTGGATTAAAAAAAAGAAAAAAATATTGTTTAATAGAAAATAAAGGAAAACTGACAATAAAGCTACACCTGAGTAGTGGGTCTTAAATTATTACATTTATTTATTTATTTCAATTATTTATGATTTATTTTATTAGATTTTCAATTTAATGTTTAAAATCCAATGATAATGAACATAGATCTCAATTTTGATGTTAGCTTCTGAATGTAGATGATATTAAAGTATACCTCTTTTTGCGGTAAATTTATGGGAAGATGAGTCTGTTTTTACAGAGGAAGGAATTTCTACCGTTCCAATAAATTAGTATGAAATGATATTATTTAGAATATTACAAATATTTAAAAGAACAAATAATAATAACATTAAAATAAAATAAAAATGTCCAACAAAATCTTACACAATGACCTTAATATACCACGCGTCCTCGACCTCATATCCTTTTAATGTTTGAAATTCCATCGCATCCATTCCTACCATCCTAACTCTTTGACTCCATCAGTATCCCCCAGAGTTGATAACTTCCCCACCCCTGGCATATTAAAACGGCAGAAAAACTTTATTTAGAATAGAATAGAATAGAAAAATATTTTTATTTATTTACGTCGGAGTTCTAGAATGGCCAGCATCTCGGTTCATGCTCTGACAGATTGTACTATAGCGCTCTCACTCAGCCTCCACAGGTTTTTTACACCAGTGACGCAGTTGAGGTAGAGTAGCTAGGACCTCTCATTGCCTGGCTTTCCCTCCATAAGTGGAAGGACAAGTCTGGTTGGAGGATCCCTAGGATGGGTGTATATTGTAAATAAAGTATAATTTTATTTATTACTTACTTTTTTTTAGTTTTATTACTTTATTTGTGTGTATATATATATATATATATATATATATATATATATATATATATATATATATATATATATATATACACGAGTATATTCTGACATGCGACTTAGTCGCTGAGACCTCTGAGGTTGAGTTTCCGCAGAACGAGTTTTGCGTTGCCTTTCTCTTTGCCCTTTCAATGCTACCCTCTGTCTCACGATTGTTCCATTTTTAGCAGAATATCTCGATAAGGATCTCCTCATTCTTATGAAGTAATTTTTGAGTTTTAAATTACTAATAATCAAACGTAATCACTTAGATTTTATTATATAAAATTTCAATTAAATAAAAAAATAAGTTTCTCTAACCCATATATTTTAATTCATCACAAGGTAACTGTTACTAGATAAAGTCACTGGCTTGGCTATTGGAAACAAGACCCTTCTTTTCTCTTCTCTTTTGTTTTCTTTATTCTTTTTTATTGTACATAATGTTTGAATTTAATCATAAAATGTTATAAGGGAAGAAAAAAAAAAAAGAAACTCAATCATCCCGGATTTTCAATTATCCGTCAACACCCGTACCCATTTGAAGATTAGAGCTGAAGGATTTCAGATAGATACGGTGGGCTTTGGCAATGGTTGGTTTGGCAGAAAATACTGGCGACGATAGTAAGGAAAGATCCATTTTAACTAACAAGTATAACTGCACTGTGAAACGTAGGCGTTCCTTTTGAGTCTGGCATCGAAATTCCCAGAAGCACTCCCCCTCTCATACCCAGCACAGCAATAGTCCAAGTGGGAGAAGATGAGGGAATTAACTAGAAACCTTTGGGTTTCGAACCACTCCGATTTTTATGACTATTGGTATAGAAGGTGTACTTACTAGTAAAAATTTAAAGTATTACATTTTTCTGATTTCAGGTTTTTGAGTTATAAGCTTACAACAATGCGAAAAATCTTCTATTTTCGTTCGTCACTCATTACCAGGGCCGGAACTAGGAGATTTGTCAGGGGGGGCAAAGATGTTTGCCAATTCTTCTGCTTTAATTTTTAAATCTTTTACTTGTAATTCTCTAATTCGAACTCCATTTAAAAATCCAAACTTGCTGTTTATATTGTCTAAAGCCTTAAACCTGTCATTAAGTTCCATAATCATCCGGTCAATAACCTCTAACATAGCTACTTGACACACATTCTGAGCACTTGTTGGAGCTTCATCACCACTCAGCTCATCAGGCATTTTTTTTCTTTTTCCTTTGTACTTTTTCTGAAAACTCAGAGGGAAGATCATTCATACTTGCTAAGAATTTACCCTCAGTAATGGCCTCAGATGGAGCAAACTCTCTACAGGACTTCAACAACTTTAAAAGACCTTGAAGGTTCCGGGCAGCCAAATCTACTGTAATATCTTTTCTTTGCAAAAACTCATTGACATGATTGATTTTTTTCAAACAACCATGCCAAAAACATGCCAAAACGATGAATTCAAGTTTCCCTATATTTTTCAAAAGGGATCTGGCCTCACTCTTAGTTTGAGGCGTTGACAGATCATGGTTTTTAAGATCCTCTAGAGCCTCCAAAACTTTGCCGTAATGTTTATATACAGCTTCGACAGCTTCTAATCTTGCAGACCATCTTGTCTTGCTCTCAGGTTTCAATGTCAGTGGCACATATTTTCGGAGAATTTCCCAGCGTGAAGTTGAAGCCACAAAGAAAGAATACATACTATTCAAAGTTCCGAAAAAAGTCTGTGCCTGAATAGTAGCACTGGCCGCATTAGCACCAACTAAATTGAGGGAGTGAGCAGCACATGGGACAAAATATGCAAAATCGTTCTCCTGAAGTAATCTGGACTGAACACCTTTATATTTCCCCGCCATATTTGCCCCGTTGTCGTAGGATTGGCCTCTACAGTCCTTTATGTTAAGTCCATCTTTGAGTAATTTCTTAAGGATCTCTTGGCTGAGACCTTCACCTGTTTTGTCACTAACAGGGAAAAAATCAATAAAACTTTCTTCAACCTCTGATGTATTAGCTTTAACGTAGCGAACTATTTGAGTCATTTGTTCGGTGTGGCATTTTGTTTGAGATATCCGGAGTGCAGTCAAATATTAAAGAAAAATATTTCGCATCCATTATGTCCTGCACTATCTTTTGCCTTATGTTATTGGCAATAATTTCAAGAAACTCATCTTGTATTTTATGTGAAAAATAGGATATTTGCCCTTTCTTGTGCCGTTCAATATGTTGTTGAAGAGGGACACTGTAATGCGAGATGAGTTCAATTGTGTTTAAGAATATATCCTCGGAATGGACTCCCTTGCTTTACCAGGAATAGAATAGCATCAACGATGCAGCGCAACACTGCCTTCCAGTGAGACTCTTCTTGATGGATCTGCTTTTGAAATTCTGCATCAATACCTCCCTTTAGTAAACAAGATTCTAAAGCCTTCCACGAACAAAAGCAAATTTTGTGGTTGGTTGAATTTTCATGTTCCATCAATTTTTCACCTATTTCTTTCCAATTAGTAAATCCTTTTTCTTTAGCTAAGGAAGACACTTGATGTGACGCAAATTGTGAAAACAGCCTGCAGGGAACACAATATAGTGCTTTATTAGTTTCACTATAGCATAGCCACGATCTCTTTATTTTTAACCCATTTTTTATTTCTTTATAAAACCAATCTTTGGTTAAGTGACGTCCTTCTCTGCTGCTATTACTTAAATTTGGCTCAATAATATTTTTGAATCTCATTTTTGTTATGAAACTCCTTTCTGAATCGGAAAAACCCTGTGGCCATGAACCAGGATCTGTAAAATCAAAGGAAAACTCGGATTCTTGAAGACCAGTTGAAGGGCCTGGACGAGATAATAATTCATCTTCATTCGCGACCTCAGTAGGACTCAGACATTCCTTTTTAACTTCATATTCATCTAAAATATAAACAGACGCATTTAAAAACTTTTAAAAATAAGTTTAACTTTAAAATTCAACTTTTAGTTTAGTACCAGTAGTGGTAATTTTCTCGCTAAAGGTGTCAGGCTGCTTGGCTTCTTCTTGGACTGCAGTTACATCTTTAATACCAAAAGATTCTTTTAAAAAATTCTATTAATAAGATTTTAACATTAATAAAAATAATAATAAAAAAACAAAAAACTTTCAATTGTAAACTTTTTTCATTTTTTTTTTTTTTTTTTTTTTTTTTGCTTAAATGCATTCGCCAAAAGAATCCGACGGAAACATACATTTATCAAGCTGTATATCTTGACTTAATTCAATCATTACAGTAGAACTTCATTAATCCAACCGTGGGGGGGGGGGGGAGAATGAATAGTCAAAAGTCGGATTAACCGGAGACAACAAAATAGCTGTTTAGTTTTCTTTTTACATACGTAACTTATAATAATTTGGGCAAGGGTTAATAAATACAATTTTAAAACAAAAAAACACATTTGTCAAGTCACTCAATTAGAGCAATCACATCCAGTGTTATCGTCTTGTATTTTATTTAACCACCTCGTTTTTTTTCATTTTGAAAACAATAAATTCATATGTAATCTGTATATAAAATATAAAACATTGTCACTTCAACAGACCAAGTTCGAAAGGAATCAAAAGGATTAGGAGTGAAAACGTATTACTGGGTTTCATTCAAAATAACGTTTTCTAAGAAGTTTTCATTGTGAACTCGCCGACTCAGTCGCCGGGGTTCCAGGAATATTTAGAACTTATATAATAGGAATATAGTCCTACACTATAAAGCCGCAAGTAATTCCTTCTCTTCCCTTATGTGTTATAATTTAATTATTAAACCTGTTCCGGGCACAGTGTTCTACAGTACACAATAATTCGATGGAATGATTGGAGGGGCCCCATCATTCAGAAACATTAATTGATGTTAAAAAACAAAAACAAATTGTAATAAATGAAAGTAATTTTTTTTTTCTAATGATGTATCCGAAATATACGCTTGACAAATGTGAACATTTTCAAAAAAAGTATTTTCACCTCACGTTTTCTGTTAAACTTCCCTCCATATCTTCTAAAACGTTCATCCTACGACAAAAGTCTTTATTAATAATAATGTAGTACATTAAATTTCCTTCAAAATACTCATATATGAAATGAAATGAAAATAGCTTTTATTGTGCACCTAAATAATGTATACAATTAAACAATAAATACATACACATTTATCTTCCTTGCACTAGCCTTCCTCTTTTTTTACGTAATATAAGTCAGATATCAATTTATGGGGCCTATTCTGTCTTCAGAGACTATGGTTAATATTAATATAGTATTTAAAAAAAACTCCAGTAGCAAAATAGCAGTTTAGAAAGGGTTTTTAAAGAAGTTTAAAAAATCTTTCTTTTTTTTTTTTTTTTTTGTTCATTATGGTTAGTATCTATCAATTGCATTTCAAAATCTTGTTATAACATGTTGATTTTATCAATAACTTACTTTGATTTGGTATTCTTTACTTAAATACAAATTATGGAACATTATGAATTAATTTTTTGATCAAACCAAAAAGTAAGACGTAATGAGAGGAAAGACTGAGACTATAGTTCCAATTAATATTTTGCCAGGGATCTGTTAGGTGTAATTATAAATTAAAAAATATGTAAATAAATAACTTTTGTTTCAAAAATGTTTATGATGAACTATGCAGGCAATACTCAGGCGATTAAGTAATATGAACAGTAAAACTACGTGTTTCAATCCCAATGATAGAAATCTTATATTCAGGTTTCTTTAAATATCTTAATTATAGAACCATTTTTCATACAATATTGTATCAAATGTATTTATTACATCTTGTATAAAACATATAATATGTTATTCTAATCTTCTCTGTACACCACCTCATTACCTAACCTCTAAAATGAATATTAGTGTTAATAATAATTTAAAGGGGCCGGGGTAGCCGAGTGGACTAAAACATATGCAATAGTTATTTAAAGCTAAGCACTGTCGAGTGTGGTAAGCACTCGGTTAGGTGACCGCCCACATTTAAGACTACAGAGTCCAGATAATCAGGCTAATACAGTGTGGGTACGATTCCCACATGGCACAGTGGGACAAATGACCAATCTAGGAGGAAAAAACTACAGAAGAACCTCGATAATCCGAACGCTCGATAATCCGAACGCCATATTGAGAAATATAAAAATAAGTGATAATAATGAGCATGGTTACCATATCTACAATGAAAACGAGATCCTGTTTCTTGTCACGGAAGTCAACATAAAGACGCAACATGAACGCATGATGAAGACGCTATTGATTCGGGCTCATCCTATGCCGATGCGTTCAGTGCTCTTGAAACGGCATTGAACTGGTACGAAAAACAAACTGAATGCTGTTTTCCTTATCAGTCGATTACTCTAAAGAAAATCCGTGATTCAGCAGCCAAAAGACGTTCTTCAACCTTAGTTTAAAAAAAAATGATGTAGTACAGTAGTTTTTTTTGGTAAAGCCTCCGATTTTATTTATTATTTTATTCATACAAGGAATGATAATGATGGAAATGATGTTCTTTTCTTGCCTTTCGGCATTTTAAGACGTACTTCTACTCTGCCATCTCTGGAGGGTCTTTGGTCCACTGAAGGTACTCCCTCTACGTGTCGAGTGTTAAAACATTTGTACTGTACGGTATTTCATAACAGTAGTATTTCATAAAACAAACTATTTACCTTTAACAGTACAAGGTGCTTCTTATTTTATGGGAACTAGTATGTCAGTGTTCATTTTTTGCATGCTACATACTATGCCTGGAAAGCACTTTGTTTCATAATCCGAACGATTTGATAGTCCGAACCACCCCCGGTCCCAATTAGTTCGGATCATCGAGGTTCTACTGTATAACTAATTAATTTTATTTTATTATTATTTTTTAAAGTTAGATTTAATATATTTTGAAAAATCAATTATTTAAAAAAATGTATTGCTTTGTAGAGTGTCTACATATTATGATGAAAAAGAGAATTAAATAACATTTAACTTTCATTGCATATTCATTCAATATATTGCATATTCATTCAATATATTGCACTTCTTTTGCATATTCACCAACACTCAAAAAGCGAGATATCCAATTGCATGGGAGCCCCATTACTCATTGTGTTGTAGACTAATATATTTAGGTGGGTTGGTTATATTTTAATTATTTATTATCATTTCAAACACAGCAGATGTTCAAGGTATGATAATGAGTCAAACTTAAAATGTGTTTCTTAAATAGGAAATATTTAAAATGTAGCGTTACAAGGTTTATTTTTCCTGGTTAGTACATTTAAAATAAAAAATAAATAAATTATTTAAAGGACTAAAGATCTTTTATTATTTTTTCGTCATCATTTTTAATGCCTTTTTTTTTATTAATGTAAATATTTGTAAATATTTCATTCTGAAAGAAACTGAAGTTGAATGGATAATTATTTAGTGAAGTTGTATTGTGTGACTTTACAATAATGAAGTACAGTACAATCCCGATAATTTTTAATTCTTCAGGTTCATTACAAATTACCAAAATTTTCGTAAGTTCAACAACGACAGAGTGGTTCCTCCTCACTTGATATGCAGAAGGAAGACGTTCAGTCAACAAAAAAACCTACAGGACTAGCAGAGACACCGATCCTCGAATGCCAAGAATGCTAAATAAGATCCTTTTCCTGATAGTTTTTTCTTTGTTTTTATTACATTATAACAACAAATACAAAGACCTTAATATCTCGGCCAGCATCAGAATCCAGAGATTGAATGAAATAGTTTGGTCAGCTTAGGAGAATAGAGGACAGTGGAATACGAAGGAAAATCTATGAAGGCACATATCTATATAATATGTGTCTTTATATAATTCATATATAACTATATATATATATATATATATATATATATATATATATATATATATATATAATATATATATATATATAGTTATGGGTACCTCTATGGACTTAGCAATATAAATAAAATGTATGATATCCCAACTCCCAAAAACCCTATAAAAGGTCACCACCACCTGGCCTCGGGGACATTCTGCAGTCGTGCGTTGAGATGTACAGATGTTCAACACGAAGTTTTTGTATTAAGTTATAAATTGTGCTTTTTCTTGTTATAATGTATGTAATTCTCAATAAAGCCTCTTTTTAAAAACTCAATCCCGCGATCCTTTTATTTAGCTGGCGCCCGAACGGAGGGACTTTTGGAAGCGTAAACGTAACTTCGCGGCAGATCTATCTTATTTCAGGTACAGAACAGCGAGACCTCTTTCCACTGGCATGAGAAGATTGGGAGCTGAGTATTAGCAGAATGCATCAGCAGATCTTCAAGTCTTTGGGAGCGCTTTGGTATTCCAATACCTTGACCAAAAGGACCTACAACCTCTTGCTAAAGAATCGACGGGAAGGAGCTGAAGGCCGCTTTCGAGAAGACATCGAGAAGACGTCGAAGAAATCGTTGTATCAAGAACAAGTATAATTAATTTTTTATTTTTTTTTTTTGAGATTTTTTATTTTTAAGTAATTTTGTAATTTAAATATAATTAGTAATAAGTATAATAATTTAAAATATTAATTTAGCATTCATTTTTATGAATAAGTTGGAAGAAAAATTAAGTAATTTAAAGATAACAGGTTCTACGTTAATTAAAAAAGAAAATAATATGGCTCTAGAAATTAAAAAGCACGACCTAGCACTAATTCCGGAATATGACGTAAATCCGTTACAATTGGTAGATTTTATTGGAAATAGCGAATTTTTATACAATTTATATTGTACTTACGCCGATCCTTCTATTCATCTATAATTTCTCCCTTCAAAACTCCGTATTTCCTACCTCCTGGAAAAAAGCCATTGTCCATCCTATCAATAAAATTTCCAACCCTACCTGTCCTGCAGACTTTCGTCCGATCTCTATCCTTTCAAACCTCTCAAAACCATTAGAACGTTTGGTGCAATCCCAATTATCCAGCTTCCTGGAAGATTTCCTTCTACTCGATCCCCTTCAATCTGGTTTTCGTCCTGGTTATTCTACCCAATCCGCACTAATCAAAATCACCAGTGATATCCATGCCGCAATAGACGAAAAAAAAAACTAACCGTCCTTATACTCCTCGATTTTTCCAAGGCTTTTGATTCCATTGATCATTCTATCCTATTTTCAAAACTTAAATCTTTAAACATTTTCTAACAGCTCTATCCAGTGGTTCCATTCTTTCCTCTCCAACCGTACCCAAGCAGTATCAATCCCTAACCAACCCTTGTCAGACTTCCTACCTCTTTCCTCTGGTGTAGCCCAGGGCTCCAGCATATCACCTCTCCTCTTTAATTCCTACATTAACGATCTGCATCAGTCAATTCTACACTGCTCCCACCACCTTTATGCAGATGACTGTCAAATATATTTATCCTTTTCCCCTGCCGAAATCCTTGATGCTTTCTCCAAGATTCAGGATGACCTTGACAGTATCTGTACCTGGGCCAATTTGAATAACTTAAAGTTAAGCGCAAATAAAACCCAGGCAATAGTTATCGGCTCAAGTCACCTTCTCAGATCAAACTCCTATTATCCCTCTCTAAACCTAAGTAATCAGCCTATTACCTTTTGCTCCTCCGTAAAGACTAAAATAATTAAAAAATATCAGCAAAACACAATTTATTATTACTTAAAGTCTATAGGCCTTCCTTCCCAATTGTGTTTGAACATCATGTTGTTGTTCCAACAGTCACCATGGTTCAGGCATTTGAAGGTATCATCATCGAAGACAGCATTTTTCTGTATCCTTTCCAATAATTCGTGATAAGAGATTTGACTCAGTTTATCTGCAGTTTCAGCCCTGAAAACATTAATGAAGTCATGATAGTTCTCTTAGGTAGGAAGACGTTTAGGTAATCTGTTAACACAATGGATATAAAATATATATATATATCTTATTAAAAAAAAAAAAAGAATACATATTATCAGATTTAATGATTGTATCTGATAAGGAATGTCAATAAGTCACACCTTTATACTGCTTTTGGGTGCATCTTTCCCTTTTGTAAAAAATATTTTCTAGGTACATTCCTCTACCATGTCATTAATAATCATCACCCATCCTGTAATTATAATCTCCTGAGTTCGAAATCCTCAGTCCATTCCCACCAATGTTCTTCTCACCCTATCCATACATAATCTCTAGCCTGTTCCACCACCCTATGGAAATCCTCAATTCTAAAAGTAATCATCCTACCCTAGGCTTATTCAAATCTTTTCTATCCCAACACTCGCTCACAATCCATTCAGACATCTGTTAATGGAGAATATTTAGTTGTATTTTTTGTTCAGTATGACAATAGATCAGTTTATTTGATATCAATGAATTTGTTCAATGGTAATTTATACATATATGTTTCTATATAAATTTATTTAATATTTTATTTAAAGACAATTGAATTTATTGAATATTTTATATGCTTATTTTTTTTTTTTTGTTTTTATTATATTATTCATAATTATATTAAATTATATTATAAAAGGAAAGACAAAAAATAAAATAATAAACATTTAAACAAGGGTCATGCCAAAAAGTTGTTAATGGGAAAAACAGTAGATTATATATAGACATATCCATGAACTATTGTTTTATCCCAGTCAGAGAGAAATTGATTTTTTTGCAAATAAAATATTTAATATTTTCCTGGAAGCTGAAAATAAAACTTTCCTTCAGATAAAAGAATAAACTTTTCAGATATTGTATTATTCTCTGCATATATCTCTTAACCTATAGGATATATATATATATATATATATATATATATATATATATATATATATATATATATATATATATATTTCACATGTTTCACAAATGGTTCAATTTTTATTATAAGGTACATTAAAACTTTTTTTTTTTAATTGGTAAATTAACTTATCAATAATTTTAAATATTAAATAACAGTTTTATTAATAAATATTCACCATTCTTCTCCCCAAGTTGCTCTTATTCCCTTGACAAGTGCTCTTATTCCTCCATAAATTATATTCTTTATAAACGGCTCATCATAAAGTAATGCATAAGGTTTGTAATTATCTTTGGAAATGAGTCCCCTTTCTTCTAAGACTTTTGCCATTGCATGATATCGCCCGATACTCCTCAATGCCAGCCTTGCATGCTCAAGATCTTGTACTTCAGTGCGCTTGACAGTACTAAATCCTGAAGGCTGGAAAATACTGTATAAGGAATCAAATTGTGCTGGATATATCAGATTATTGCTTATAGTCAATACCAACCTTAAGGTCTTCCAGTATTATAGTTGAATCGGCTTGATTAAAATAAATCAGTTTACACCAAAGAGGTCCTTCCGTGTCTCCGAATTCCTCCATTAAATAGTCCATCTGTCTTAGAATATCTTTGTAGACCTGTGAATGTTGAGATTTATAGTTTGTTATGACTAAATAAAGTAAAAAAAAATAGAAAATGGTCTAGCATATGCCTTCATTTTCCTTAAAATTAAATTATTGGGTTGCATTTATTAAATTGTATTTCTTAATAAATGCAACCCAATAATTTAATTTTATTTTTGAGTGCTTAGAGAGTATTTTTTTTATGCATAAACAAATGAATCAATTTAATAAGGAAGTGATTGTGAAATTTGATTGATTTTTTAATTATAATACTTGTGATAAAAATTATAAAGGTATAGTTAGTACTGCTGATTTTACAGGCTTTAAATCAAAGGAAAGCATCTCTCCTAAAATAAATAAATAATGAATGTTCCCATTTATTGTAAATAAAAATCATTTGTCCTTTTTACCTATTTATAGTTCAATATTTTGTTTTTATGAATTGTCTACAATTTATTTAAACATGTATGTCGATTATACATATACATATCTTTAATGACATATTATACGATATATTGCAGTACAATCAAGAGCAGGGTAGTTCAGTGTGTAAGGCACTGAACTTCTAACTCTGTGGTTGGCGCCAACTCCAAAGTTTGGATGAAGGCTGTAAATTTAATTTCTATTATTTCAGCCATGGATAGACTTTAGCATTGGGAGATCCTCCTGGGGCATACTTTGACTCTATAAAATGGGTACTCTTAAATTAGGAAAGAACCTGATGGTCAAGCGTGATTTTTAACCACATTACCTTCTTGTAGAACTGCTGTTCTCGTAACAATACTTTCTTATTACATACTGAACCCAAAACCATTCATAGGTTGAAGAGGTACAGATTTTATCTATCATTTTTTTTTTTTTTTTTTTGATAACCCTTTTTTAAGGCATATTAAAATGTTTTTTGCATGCATGTAAATTCAGGCTTTACTGATAACGAATACTATTTCCTTTAGAAAAGGAAGGCAACAATAATCTCTCAATTACGATTTATCACATATAATTATTATTATTTATATTGCAAATTATAAAACTAACTTACTGTTGCTTCTTTCCTTCGACAAGCTATAACCCTTCATGATATTATTTTCTCCTTCCCAACTGTTTTTCCTTTTTAACAATTAAATTCTTCTTCGATATCCTTCCATTGCCCAGAACTACCTTCAGGGAGACCCTGAAAATGGTTGAAGTGTAGTTCTCTCCTTTTTTGTAATGCTGACTCCCATTTTGCATTGATTATGCTCTTAATTTTGGCATCATTGGATGATTTTTTGAGTACTACCTCAAGTATTTCTTTTTCCATTTCTGTAACAAAATATTCTGCAAATATAATATAATGTCTTGGAAGATGAATGCAAAAAACACATTTTGAAGGATCGAACTAATTTAATAATTATAGGTAATGTCATAAAATGTAAGCAATGATATAAATAATTTTATTTAGTGAAATTTTTGATGGCTGCAAAAATAACTATATTTAAGATGAACATAAATAAATAAATATCCTACAACTATTAAATTTAAAAATTTAAACTTTTTATATAACAATGCCTCTAAAGCCAACTTATCTGTAGGCTGTGCTGTAATTATTTTAGTCAATGATTTTTTTTGTTCAAATTACCTGTTGAGTACTTTATTTTGACCTGAGTGGTTACAGCAACATTAAGGAAGCACTAAAAATCCTAAGTTCTGGACTAAAGTAACAGATTCTAAGGGTGTTTTAGGTGTGGTAAACAACACATGGAATTCTTTAATAATAGAAGTATTAAATGATTGGTGGGAAATAAAAATAAGAGACACAATAATTGTTCTGGTCTGGTTTCCTGCACACAGACGATACAAAAGAAAGGCGAAGCAACATTTGGCTTGGACCTAGAAGTCATTGGTATTTTAAGCATATTGCAAACTAAGAACTTTTAAGCATATTGCAAACAAGAACCGTTGAAACTATTAGAAACAATGGTGGAGGTTTTTGAAGACAAAGAAGAGCAAATTAAAATAATAATCAAATTCTTGTACAACATTCGATTTTATAATCAAATTTGAAATCTTTCTAAACGGCAATGAATCTTTGGTGTTAAGGCGAAAAGTAACTCCTGGGAGCTAGAATCCTTGCTCTAGGTCAGCGGTCGGCAAAGTGCGGCTCCAGAGCTGCATGTGGCTCTTTGGCTTCTCAAGTGCGGCTCTGGCACAAATATCCACGGAAGGCGCAATAATATTTTCATTTAAAAAAAAAAACTGGTAAGAAAACAATTACATTTTATTTTGATAAATTAAAATTCTTCTATAAATCGAGAAGATGTATAATTGTTTGTTTAAGTGAAAATATAGATAGGTAATTAAAATTTTATATTGTAAAAATACGTAACGAACATCGAGTTTAATTTTATTAGTTTTCGTAAACGTAAACACAAACCATGTAAAATCTAACCATTGAAATTAGCTTTGAAATACAATTGCTGGATTTAAAAAACAAGGAGATATGGCGCTCTAAATTCTAACGTCTTTATGTTGAATTGGAAATATTGGAGAAGAAAAAATGTGACCTTAGTTCACAACACAAGTGGTCTGCTTTGAATGGCCTGGAGAAGAATGACATGATCATTTTGAACGCTTGTAATAGTATTACTGACTCTTATGATCAGCTAAAAAAGCTCGCTTTGCTGTTCTTTCCTTTTTCGGTTCTACATATATATGCGAACAATCTTTTTCAAACATGAGCATAATCAAGAGTAAATTGAGAAGTTGTCTTATTGATGAGAACTTGGCATCATGCCTAAAATGAAAAATAGCCAAACCTGACAAACCTGACTTACTATAATAAAAGTTTACTAAACAAGTAAATTTGTCTCCCAATTTTTAAAAGAATTGTAATGTTCATATTTGGCTGTTTGGCTAATCAGTTAGCCGACCACTGCCCTAGGTTGTTACAAAAATCCTTGTGCATAAGTATATCTTTATTTTAGATTAAATTTTTTTAACATTATTCCATACCACTCTTCAAACTCAAAGTAAAGTCTAATGAACAACTTTTACTTATCTTTCTGACAGAATTTGGATTCGATGCCGGAACTACTCTTTTGATTTTGTGGCAAAGAACTCTTAATATCTAGTTTTTACATCCAATTCATTATCATAATCATTATTTAGCATCAACTAACACATTCAATTCATCTCGTATTCAAGCCTTACAATCTAAAATCCTTTAATCTAAAATCAGGGTTTTCAGCGTGCTGGTATGGGTGTTTCAAGGGATTCGATCAAAATTTTATGTATAAAGTCTAATAGTAAATTTAGACAGCTTTTTATATAAAAAAATTAAATTTTGGATCGGACAAATATTTTTGGAGTTATAGCGAGAAAGTTACAACAAAAAAAAAAAAAACGTAGATTTCTCAACTGTACAAGGTTGTCAGCGTGCTGGCATTCATGTTTTACGGGATTTCATCAAAATTTGATAAAGGGTCTAATATTGAGATTTTATCAAAATTTTATGCATGAATAGTTTGATAGTAAATTTAACCAGCTTTTAGATGGAAAAGAAATTGTTGGATCGGAAAAACAGTTTCGGAGTTATAGTGAGAAATGTGACGACAAAATCCTGAATTTCACAACAGTATGAGGTTGTCAACGTGATAGCATTCGTGTTTTAAGGGGCTTCGTCAAAATTTCTTCTATGAGGTCTTATAGTAAATTTAGCAGGCTTAGAGATTGGAACACTCTGGCTTTTCAGGCAAAGTTGAAATTCGGATTCACCAGAACCCCCAAAGAATATATCAATCAATCAACTAATAGAAACTTCCATATATATTTTTTTTTTCGTAGATTTGCTAATTTTTACTTAAAGTGACTGGGCTATTATTAATATCACTCGTAATAGTTGTCGTTACTTATTATAATTACTACTTACTTCTCCTCAAATGGATGATTCGTGGTGTCTAAAGAACTTGAACTCAGCGAATCATCGCCCTATCTGCAGCTGTGTAGATAGAGAATGAAGGCCACTCTGCCTCGTAATTTGTAAACATCAATTGAGATAAAAGTTTCTTAATTAGTCATAAAATCACACTTAAAAATTTATGTATCAAAATTTACGACTATTTGAACGAAATTTACAGGAATCATGGTCCAGATGACATTATAATTACTTTTTAAGAAACAATGCTTTCATAGCATTCCAATAAATGTTCTATTAGTCCAGTCAATAAACACATTGTAGAGTGCATGAAATATGGGATAATTTTTGACTTCATAGCTTCGTCAGGAATAGTTAGAAGGTAAACATACTAAAAGTCCCCGCCCCTGGGGGGTGAGCTAACTGTGGGGGGAGGGGAGAAGTTCGATTTTTTAGTTTTTTTAATTATATCTCTAACACGGTTGACTCTAGAATAATATGATTCAAATAAACATAAAAACTAATTAAAGTTCCTATAAAATTGATTCTATGTATATTTGTCATAATTCTAACCGTTTACAAGATATTCATAATTGAAAATCGGTGATTTTCGGGAAAAAAAAATCCAATGTTACCTCACTTTTTGCCAAACTTTTGCTTCTAGTACCTTCCACAATCGTTTCTCGGAAAAAAAAACGACAGAATCAAAACTGTAGAGCATTAAATTTACTTAAATTCCATATACAGGGTGAGTATCTCTTAGTGTATAAAAAAAAAAAAATTGGGTGAAACATGTAGCAAAATGCCGCAGATCTTACCTTTCTGTTCCAATCCATTGCAGACATATGATAAAACAAAGACTTTTTTGAGGAAAACACGTTTTTTTTTCTATAAAAGCTGTAATATCTCCATTTTGCTTAAATATTTTTCAAATTTTAACCACATTTTCGGATTTAGCATTAAATTTTCTATAATAGTTGAGTACCTGTAACCTTGAATTTTACTAACTTGGTATCCAAAGAACAGCTTGATCTTCACCTTATTTGGGAAAGTCACAATGTCTTATATTACTTCAACGCTCACAGGTTTTTAAAAAAAACGTCAAATCTCACAAAAACTGGAAAATTTAATAAGCTTTCGAATGATATGTTAAACGTAATGATTTTGTTTCCATTTCATGGAGAAATTTACTTTTGAAACCGAAAAAAAACATGGTGTTCTCATTTGGCATACAAATCAGTTACTTGTGTAAATGAAACATTATGACTATCCCTTAATGAAAATATGAATTTCAAACATAATAAACTCTTCATTGGATTAAAAAGCAAAGAAAAAAATTATTGTTTGATAGAAAATAAAGGAAAACTGTCAATAAAGCGAAACCAGATAAGAGGATCTTATGTTATTACATTTATTTATTTATTACTATAATTTAGGATTTTATTTTATTAACTTTTCAATGTAAGGTTTAAAACTCAATGATAATGAACATAAGCCACAATTCGCTATTAGCTTCTGAAAGCTATATAAATATAAACCAACGATATACATGGATAGGTAGAAATGCCTTCCCCTGTAAAAACAGTCTCATCTGCCCACAAAATTCACCTCAAAAAGTTCTATTCTTCCACGCGATATGCAGTCAGAAGCTATCTGCAAAATTTAGGTCTATTATTAATAACGTATATCTCGAAAACCGTTGGAATTTTGACGAATATGTATATAATTAATTTTATGGGAAATTTAATTAGCTTTGATTTAGATTTGTATTATATTTTTCCAGAGTCCACCGTTTTCGAGATAACAAAAAACATAAAATTAGAACATTCTCCCCTCCCCACACCCATAGCTAACACCCCACGGGCGGGGACTTTTAGTATGTTTACCTTCCAACTACTCCTAACGAAGCTGTGAAGTCCAAAATTATCGCATATTTCATGCACTTTACACCCTTCATTTCAGCACTCATTGACTATATATTTGAAGATTCCGAGGCCGTATTCTTTTTTGATACTTCAGAGAATTATCGGAAATCGAAAAATAATATACCCTGGGTCTGATGCTGTGTTAGGGTGATTTAAAACAGATATACGTTACGTGAGGAAAAACTATGTGTTTCCGGCCTGCCCTCTCTCCATATCCATCGCCTTCACGCAGTTCTATAAGTATTCTGTACTGTTTATTCTGGAAGGAAATTTGACTTTATTAAATTCCGTAAAGTTACTGACTCCTTTTGAAAAGGTGGCCTTACACCTGCACAAATTAAAGAGCACTTTGATGGTGTGTATTACGGGATCTCTCCCAATATACCGCAATAAAATATTGGGTAAGCACCTCCACTAAAAGATAGACACGCAGTTGACAAAGATGGTAATGGCCACCATTTTTTTGGGATTGAAGAGGATTACAGCTGATTGGGAAACTAAATTACATTCCGTGATTGCAAAAATCACATTATTATCTAATAACTGTTTACTCCGTACATAATGACATAATATGATTTCTATTATTTCTGATAAAAATAAAAAATAATTAGATATGACAATATTTTAAACAAGGAATAAACTATAGCTATTGATGTACTCACATCTGGTAAGAGGATGTAACGACTACTAGCGCCTGGGAACGACTGAGCGTCCTTGGATTCAAGTGGAATTAGGAGGACCAACTTCAAATTGATCTTTCTAACATTCTCTAATACATATCTTGTCTAATTCTGATGTCATTATCATTGTATACAATATGTAAAATTGTAAAACATTTAAACAGTTTTGGTATATAGGTATTAGCTATGAGATGGTTGATATTTAAAAAAAAAACAACTTTATCAATTCATAAAACTTATTTAAAAACAATGGAATAAAAATTAGCTTTGTTCTGGAGTCATTGCCCCTTAAGAATAATTATAGTTTATTTATGAAGATGGCCTATCTGTTGTATTTATATTAAAACTCCATACCTTTCTTAGAGATTTTGTTGAAGATAACTCCAGAGTAACTGTTTGAGATCTTGCAGAGAATTATTAAGTTGGCAAATCGACTGTTGATGAACTCCTCAAGGCAATTGAAAAGGTAAAAAAGCTTAAAACTTGGGTACCTTATGCTCTAATTGATAGTCAATGTCTCAGGTATGACCTCATAACAATTGTTTGAACTTTTTTATGAGACTTCATACTCCCTACTCTCCAAACCTTTCATCAATCAACTACCATTATTTTAGAAACCTGGACCAATTTTAAAAAGAACAAAAAATTGATAATAAAAATTCGAAAAGTAATTATTAACTCCTTGGAATGAATGTATTGGGAATGATGGGGAATATTTTAATTAGTAAAATTTGTTTTAGACAATTTATTTTATTTTTTTAAATAAAAACCATAACCTGCATTAATTTTCAGACAACCCAATATAAATTGTTATAATTTGTATTTATTTTATTTTTTTTATAATAAAGTTAAAATATTTCTGATCAATTGTCAAACAATTTTAGAAATTCATTAATCTCCTCTCCAATCTTCTCTATAACTCCCTCTTCAGTGTATATACTTATATTGAATCCTTCTTCACCTTGAGTCTCGAAAACTTTTTTAATGTCATTGCATCTGTGGATTTATAGAATCCTATAGGGGAATTGCCTATGCTAAATGCTAATATCATAAATGACAGGCGTTCTAGAATATTTTCTATCTCTTCTAGAGTAGGCTTTGACCCCTTGTAGCCGAACCTATCCAATGAACTGATCAAAGATTGGTGGTAAAGTCCAATAAGGGCTTTGCAGTGTTGGCGACGTACCTCTGGTTTGATACTTGTTTACATGAAGTAGATAACCTCCACAAAAGGAGTGCTGTAGTAAGGGCCTTGGAAGTCTATAAACCTATGATAAAAAAAGAGGTAGTTAATTTTAATATCTCAAAAAAAAAACAAAAATACTTTTCATATATATTTTTATATATATAAGTTAAGGTGTGTAGGAGAATAATATACATCTTAATCGCTAAACTTAATCCCAAACAAACAACCAACAGTTGTATATAAACAGGATTGTAGAACAATAAAGTTAGTCTTTTAGCAGTATACGTGTAAGTCAGTTTGTTCCTTATTTCCTTTTTTTTTTTAGTATTTTTACTTGAAGGAACTAAACTTATATATATACTTATAATCACTCAAAATTTAAATTTATTTATTTCTCAGGGATATAAAACGTAAATCAAGCATCATTTATTGTATCCTTGCACAAATCACAAACCTTCACCAATCAAAACTGGGAGGATTAAATTTAATCCAAACAAATTCCATCACCATCATCCATCATTTTAAACCTATATCCTCCTGTTAGGTATCCTTTAATGATATCCACCTTACTCATAGAGGTGGCAGCAACAAAATAATTATGACATTGGTCAGATATGACCCTCGCCTAACCACTCGAGGCTATAGACATCTCTAGTCATTTTTTTTTATTATATGAGAGGAATCATAGAGTTTTATGCAAAAACAAAAGTACAATTAAAAGGATTAACACTCAACAACTTACCTTAATGTTATTGGTTTTCCTTCCCAATTGTGTTTGAACATCATGTTGTTGATCCCCCAGTCACCATGGTTGAGACACTTGAAAGTGTCATCATCGAAGACCGTGTTGTTCTTAATTCTTTTTGATAATTCTTCGAAATAGATTTGACTCAGTTTATCTGCAGCTTCAGTCCTATAAAATATTAATGAGTTAGTCTGAAGATTTCATTCAATATAGAAAAGATGTTTGATAGTTTTTAAATGGAAATTTGGTCCTTCAAATATTTTAGGTCAGAATTATTGAATACTCACCATTCTTCTCCCCAAGCCGCCCTCATCCCCTTGACGAGAGCCCGTTGTCCACCATGAATCACATTCTTAATCATGAAATCTTCACGAAGTATTGGAGAAGGTCTGTAATTGTCTTTGGAAATGAGTCCTCTCTCTTCCAACACTTTTGCCATTGCATGATATCGCTCGATACTCCTCAATGCCAACCTTGTGTGTTCCAGATCCAATAGTTCAGAGAGCTTAACAGTACTGAATCTTGAGGCCTGGAAAATATTGTACGTGATTATATTGTATTGGAAATATTTGCTGATTGCTGATAGTCAATAATAACCTTCAAGTCTTCCAAGACAATAATTCCGTCATTTGATTGAAATAAATCATCTCGCACCAAAGTGGTTCTTCTGTATCCCCGAACTCCTCCATCAGATGGTCTATCTCTCTGAGGATGTTGGTGTAGATCTGAAAATGTTGAAATATTCAATTTGCTATTATCTTAATAAAATTATTGTTTCGAGAACATCATTGCTATAAGAAAGTAAGGAAGGTCACCTTCAAGTCAATCCCTCCTGAAATAACAGAAAATAAATTACAATTAGGATTGATCCTTCTATATCATCATGCGTACCTCAAGTGAAGAAAATAAATTCTTTGACAATAGCTGGATTTGATATCAGGCCCAGGAATTATGAGTTTATGAGTTCAGTGCCTTACCCACTCAGTTCAGTGAGTTAGCCCGCTTCCTTTATCAATAAAAAAAAAAAATATTAATTTCTTTTCTTTTTTCATATTCGTATGTTTTACATAATGTGGTTCATTATTGAGTGTTGTATTTTTAAAATAGGATTTCCTTTAAAAATATTAATTAAATGAATTTCTTCTTAAGTTTTGTAAACGAATTATGAAATCTAAACAGGAAGATCATCCATCATAATTCATTCAGTCATATAGGATGGAACCCTGTAATTCTGTACATTCTAATAAATACTTTTTTGTTAAAAAGCATTTATTTATCCACCTTATGTAACTCTAGTCACTTTTTTTTCTTATTTATTATTTACTCTCTCAAGTTTCATACACATTTAATTTCAAATAAAATGTAAAGACAAGGAAGCGATGATTAGGGTATATAATAAACAAAAATTAACCTCTTGAACTAACAGGTAAATAATATATTGCTTATTAAATTGGTTTTAAATTTATATTAGTTAAACAGCAAATATATACTTGCTGTTGCAAATTTAGTACTTCTCCTTTTTGAGTCATGAAGATTACTATACTAAGTTTTCATCATGCCTTTGCATGAAAATATTTAAATGGAAATTAGTGGACCTTTGGTAGGGCTACTGATACTTAACTTGGCTTCTTGTTCTTCTGTTTAATAAGCTATGTTAGTTTTTTTCTAAAATCTAGAAAACAATAGTATTATATTTATGAATATAAATAATAATAATTATTATTATTATAAATAATTAATGCATATATAAAAGCAAGAAAGGACATGGTTCATTGACTCTGTTAGTTTGTGCTCAAAATACTGTAAAGTTTATTGCAGATGAACAAGGCAATTTTTTATTTTCTAACAAGGACCATTGGCTCAATGGTCACTATTACTGAACATGAACACTGAATAAGAGTGATAGATATTAAATACAGAATATATTTTTTTAATTTTCAGTTTGCTCCTTCCAGTCTGTGAGAATATTTTTTTAGAATAGAATTTTTTAAATGAATGAATGAATTTTTAAACTGTCTGTTTCATGCAATGTCATTGAGTAACAGAGATGGCAATGGCTACATTCATACAAAATCATAGAAAAAATAACCTGTAGACAAAATCGTAGAATTGTAGAAAAAATTGACCTGATAACAGTAATTATAAAATAAATTAAGATACTATGCATACAATATATACAAAACTGCCTTGGTAATCCCAATCGAGCTGTTCCTCCTAGTTATGTAGGGCAAAACCCGACTCCTAGAAATCCCAAAGCTGCTCTTTTACAACTGTACAAATATATACTTAAATACGATATCTAGTAAATATGGTGTTAATGATTGCAATTACATGCCAAAGCTTGGAAAGAATTACTCATCACTTGCACTTCTATATGTATTCTACACTACAAGGTCTCTAGGCCATCTTCTTTTCAGACGCCTCGGAAGGTTATCAGGAATAGAATTGGAAGCAAGTTGAGAGATTAGCGGATTTGAGTGGTTATGGAGTTTACTATGAAATGATAGGTATCTGGTTTGGGATAAATCAGCAACATATGGAACATTAATATCTTTATGGGTAAGTTAATTTGTAACAAAGTAAAAAGTATTAATTATTTTTTTGAAGGATTTTGGATTGTAAGGATTGTACACGGGAAGAATAAGAAGGTTTAGTTGAGCCCCAAAGCTCAACTCCATAAGTCCAAATAGGTCTGATAACTGTCGTGTAAATGAGTCGTTTGTAGTAAATCGGAAGGTTTGAACTTTTGTCTAGTAAATATTGAAGAAGTCGAAAACGACGAGCAGTTTCCTGTCGTTTTAGTCTTGTATGTGGATTCCAAGTTAAAAGTTAGTCCAGTTGGAGTCCTAGATAGCGGATCTGTTCAACAGAGATAAGTGGGATATTATTGAAGGATACTGTAGGACAAGAAGTCGTAGGTTTACGTCGAAGGGTGAAGGTTATTTGATGGGAATTGTTTGGATTGATTTTAATTCTCTAATTTCGACACCATTCTTGAAGGTTGATGCCATGAGATGGGAGTGTTTGTGAGGCAATGAAGGGATCATTAGTTACTGATAACACACATGTGTCATCAGCTTACGTGGTGAAGACGGTGCTAGGATGGGTCGGGATATCAGCTATATACACCGAGTAGAGGATAGGACCTAGGATACTACTACCTTGAGGAACACTGGCAGTTTGGATAAAGAATATTTATGGTTAACTTTGAAGTTTCTGTCACTGAGATAGGAGCAGACAATTAGGAGGTATGTGGATGGAAGGAATTTACGGAGTTTTTAAAGCAGCCCCTGGTGCCTGATTCGGTCAAAAGCTTGTTCTACTTCGAAAAAGGCTCCTGTGCAGTACATTCCGCGTTCTAATGCTGAGGAAACCACGTCCACCACTCGATGGCATTGCTGGATAGTGGAGTGTGAAATTCGAAAACTAAACTGGTGATCTGGGATGATATGATAGGAATCTAGGATGGGATACAAGCGTTTCAGAATGAGTTTTTCCAGGATTTTGCTCACAATGAGCAAGAGTGATATTGGAAGATATGAGAATGGGAGTTCTAGTGGCTTATTGCGCTTAGGAATATATTAACACTTGAATTCGAAAAATGTATATGTTTTCAGAAATAAGTGAAAACTTCAAATAAGTGGTAAATGGAAGGATTTAGTGGAGAGAGCCTAATAGGATATAACATTAGAAAAGAACAAGCCATGGATCGAGGAGAATCCTGTAACATATTTCGGACAAGAAAAACTTTATTACGGGAAAATACATTAAAAAATAAATAAATAACTTACTGTGCCTTCAACCTTTGACAGCATGTGGACTTTAGTGTTGCCATCATTCTTGTCTCAATTGTCCTTTTTAACTATGAAACTCCTGTTCGAAATCCTTACATTTCCTAAGACATCCTTGAGCGAAATCCTGAAAATGGCCGAACTGTAGTTTTCTCCTTGAGGTACTGCTGACTCCCATTTCATATCAAGGATACGCTTTATTTTGGCATCATTGGCTGATTTTTTAAGAACTACCTCAAGCAAATCTTTGTCCATTTCTGTAACAAAGCACTGGTAAATTATAAAATGCTTCTGTCTTGCTAGTTAACAATAAAAAACAATTGAGATGCCTAGGATACTATAAGCCAAGGTCCGAAGCATACCAGTATTAACCTTAATACAACTCTTACCTTTAAACAGTACCAAAACCTATATATGTAGCATTAGTGAGGCAATAAAGCAGTTGATTTATAAACTTCATACATGTTTTTAGTCTCCTTAGTAATTCTTTTTTTTTTTTTACTTTTTATTTCTATCTGAAGCTAACTTATAGATCAAGATTGACTATAGACTATAGACAGTCTATTCATATCCACCAGTAACATTGGCATGATTATAAGAACAATATAGTCTCGAAACGTTGCCAAAATAGTTGATTTTTTATTTTATGACTGAACCTCAAGAACCTTACTAAACACACATATATATATATATATATATATATATATATATATATATATATATATATATAATAACTAATAAAGTATGCTATTTGTTAGATTGTTAGTTTAATTTTAATTACCCTGTATATTCCTTATTTTACAAGTTCTAAGCTATCTAGCTAACTATTTTAAGTTCTTGACAAAATACCGTGTTTTCCCGTTCCCCACACCTTCGAAACAATTAGTCGGAGCAAAAGGATGTATTGGACAAATTTATTTTACATTAAAGGAATAAGAACATAACATAAAATCTAAGCAGAACGGCTTCCACATTATTTGCAGAACATATGAATTCACCGGTTCCCCCACACCCTTATCTAATAAAAAACTTGTTTGGATGTCTAGGGACTAAATAATATTCAATAGAATATTTGCTGAGTTCAAAATGATGTTAAAAACTAAAATTTTCCCCCCGTAAATTAAGTTTAACATGACGTTTTACAGTTTTTGACTAAATATTATATTTTTCCCTTCCTTACAGCTCACGAACACAAAATATTATTCAGAGCATAAAAATGAACAGAACCAACAAAATGTGCTAAAAATAACGGTTTCCGAGCTGATCAAACAGCTAAGAACATAATATTTTCAAACGTTTCTTCCCCTCCCCCTTCCAACCCCCTACGAGCGGTGAACAATTTACAGCAGTCAACTAATTTTCCCTGTACTATTTATGTTTTTTTTTTTCCAATTTTAACAAAGTTAATACAAAATCAACCAACAATTTGACATATCTCTTAGTAGGAATGGGCAAATTTTGACTTACAAAATCCTACACAAATTTTATCTTGTACAGAATCTAATTATCTACAACTTTTAGTATATAACATTTTTTTTTATTAGATTAGATTAAGACATTTTTGTGCTATAGACTCTTTGACATGACCAAAACTAACATTTTGAGAAAGTTGGCAAAATTCGTCGATTTTTGACAATCGATCGTGGCTAAAGGTGTGCAAATTTTCAAGTAAATCAGATTGCTAGAAATTGGAGAAAATTACGATATAAGATTGCTTTGTTAAATATAGTTACCTTTATGGTTACTATACGAAATAAAACACACTTTAGTTCACATTCACAAAACAATTTATTAATGAGCAGAGCACGTGATACATTGTTTACAATGTTCGAACAAGTTAACTAAAAGTAAGGAGGTAATCAACAGTCGTACCAACTCACTATCTTTGACACCCCCTCTCAATTAGATGTAGTTACTACATATTAAATAACTTGTACATAAATACACGAGTTGACATTGGTTACAATGCAAGTCAAGTCACATACTTAAGACTACAAACTGAATACTGACTCTAGTCCATACATCTAATTGAATAATTACACACATTTATTTCCACACATTTAAATGAACTGAAATATGAAACAGTTGAGAAAACATAAAAAAAAATTTTTAATACTAATTAATTAAAAGAAATAACAAATATATTTATATAATCAGTTAAGCAATAAATAACTTCTAAACGATTGAAATTTTTCAGCTCCTAGAGCTTTGGTAAAAAGATCAGCAATATTATTCTTAGAACTAACATATTCAATTTTTATTACATTATTTATACATAGATGTTTGATAAAATGAAATTTAATTTCTATATGTTTTCCTCGTTTAGTATTGGAAAAGGTATTTGCTAAAGATATTGCACTAGCATTATCTATTTTAAGAGTTGCTTTCATTTCATCAAGCTCTTGCATTTTATCATTTAGCACATTTTTAAAATTTAATATACTTTCACATATCACTTCACTGCTTGGCCTATTCACTAGGCTCAGATCACCTAACACACCACGAAGATTGACCAATTCTTGAAAACTCCCATTCTTCTTGAGGAACTTGAAAACCACGAGCCACAAGCCTAGCTTTCTTCGTGCCATCTTCTTTGATTTTAAACACCCAACGTGTTTCTATAGCTTTCGTTCCTTCAGGTAATTTTGCAGGGGTCCATGTTTTGAGTTTCTCGTGCGACTCCAATTCCGAATTTATTGCGCTTTTTCATTCTTCTGATTCTACAGCCTGCTCGAATGTCTTCGGTTCTTCATCGGTTGACGATAGAAAACAGTATGCTGTGTACAGCTCGTAGTCATCCAAATATCCGGGTTTTTTCTTGTTTCTTCTTTTTGAGGTAGTTATTTCCTCTTGAGCATTGGTATGTGTCAAACTTTCTTGCAAATTATTCTCCACCACATGTTCACTGTCTTCGTCAGTTTCTACAATCTTATTTTCTTCGTCAATAGTCATAATTGGATTATTAGCATGGACTGGCTCTACACTCTGTTGAGAATTGTCTTCAGCTGCATTTTTATCTTTGTATTCCATTATAGACTCATCAAATCTTACATCTCGTGACTTAATTATTTTTCTTTGTTGTGGCAGCCACAACCTATAGCCACCTCCACAGTAACCAACCATTACCGCACGAACTGCTCGGGGCTCTTAACTTCCCAGGCTTGGGTGTCAATGTATGCCATGCTCGACAGCCGAATATTTTCAATTTGGATAGATCATTTCGTCCATTCCACAGATCCGAGGGAGTTTTACCTTTAGGTAAAACTGAGGTTGGAGATCTATTTGTCTCATAGACTGTACATTTTAATGCTTCTCCCCATAAAAATTTGGGAACTCCAGAGTCAATTAATTTGGTTCTTAATTTTGACAGAAGAACTCCGTTCATCCGTTCACATCTACCATTCATTTGAAGAGAATGGCTTATAGTGTACTCCATTTGAATACCATTTCTTTCAATAAAATTTAAAAGGTATTTAGATTTTGCTTCACCACCGTTGTCGAATCTAATGCGCTTGACGCTTAAACCAAACCGAGTTTTTAATTCCCTGACATAGCATATCAAATTTTCAGCTGCTTCACTCTTATGTTTCAACAGTTTGACAACAACAAAATGAGAATAATCGTCCAATATAACTTGGAAATATCTCTCCCCATTGAGTGTACTAGGTGTGATTGGACCAACTAAATCACTAGAAATAAGACTACCTATTTCTGTTGCACGCTTGCTGTTCTCATAAAATGGGCTTCTTTTTGCCTTTCCTTCAGCACATGATATACATAATTTGCTTGGTCTGGGTAACCTCAATTGTGAGAGTCCATCATTTGAAATGTGTCCCATTCTTTTATGCCACAAGTCCCCTTTATCGATAGTTACTAAGCACTGTTCGTTAAATTTGTCTGCTTCAAAATAATAAAGACCATTATGGGGTTTGAAAAACAAAACAGGATTATTCTTAAAGTAAACTGTAGTACCTGTTTTGTCTGTAATTATTTTTGCCCCACGGCTAGCAATTTTTGATGATGAAAGTAAATTATGTTTCATTCCTGGTACAATCAATGCTTCGATTAAGAATTTTTGCCCTTTGAAATTAAGACTCAACTCACCCTTTTCATTTGCAGTCAAAAGCCGGCCATCCACTTGAACAATTTTCACTGTGGATTCTAATTTTGTGATGTTCTTCATGAAACGTTTTAGTTCTCCCTTGACAAAATGATTTGAAGCGCCACTGTCATAGATAAAAGATTTTTCTTCGAGGATCATGCTTGAATTACAAGTCTCAGTTGTCAATAAATTAATTTCACCCTCACTTTGTGCATGATTTGCATGACTATTCTTATCTGATGAATTTTCTCCATGATTCTGCTTTGAAAAGAAATTACCACCCCAGTTCCTCCTGGTTCGATTGTGAGAATTGTATCGCCATCTGCTTTGTACACGTCCCCTGGTTTGGTCTCGCCCCCTAAAATTTTTAGGACAATTTGCTTGGAAGTGTGAATTATCCCCACATCGAAAGCAACCATTATTGTGGGCTTTAAGACCTGTCTCAGAAGTATCTTGACACTTAATTTTCAATTCATGGTCCAAAAGACGTGCTTTTACAAAGTCCATTTTAATGTTTTCAACTGTTTCTAAAGCAGTTACCACTGTATTGTAATCTTCAGGAAGTGAAAGAAGCAAATGACATATTTTGTCACTTTCGTCCAATGTAGAACCTAAATCATTCAGTTCTCTGATAATTTTATCAAAATTCAGAAAATGGTCTTCCAGATTCTCATATCTTTCACTTTTTAAATTTACAAGTTTTCTCCATAATGTTAATTTAGAAAAAGAACTAGACCTGGCAAATACGTCCTTTAATGCTTGAAGCATTTGCTTTGATGTTTGGCAATCTTGAATAATGTCAAGATGTTTATCGGATAGTCCTTGAATGATAATTGCTTTACCTTTTGCATCATTAACAAGAAAAGTTTTCTTTTCCGTCGCCTCCGTTGGTAGGTCTTTTTCAATCACCTCAGCTAACTGTTCCTTTTCAAGGATTGCCTTGATTCTAAACTTCCAATTTGAGAAATTATTCGACGAAAGCAAAGGGACAGTAAACACCGACATTTTTTAGACACGAGGGCCGTTATTGATCGATTTTCACGCACGTTTGAGTTCTGGGCCCATAACCTGTTAAATATAGTTACCTTTATGGTAACTATACGAAATAAAACACACTTTAGTTCACATTCACAAAACAATTTATTAATGAGCAGAGCACGTGATACATTGTTAACAATAATCGAACAAGTTAACTAAAAATAAGGAGGTAATCAACAGTCGTACCAACTCACTATCTTTGACATAACATTGAGGACTTATTGAATAGATTAAAGGGATCGAAAGTATTTTCCAGAATAGACCTCGCGTTAGGTTTTCACCAAATCGAAATGGACAAAGATTCAATAGCTAAAACCGCGTTTCTCCACTGAAAATGGGCATTTTGAGTTTTTGCGTATGCCTTTTGGCATGTGTAATGCACCCCCAACCTTTCAAAGAGCGATGACAATGATGATACAAAATATTCCTAATTCAATGATTTATATCGACGATATAATTGTTTATTCGAAAAATAAAGAAGAACATTTAAAAGAATTAAAAAGAGTATTTGAAGCCCTAAAACAACATAAACTCTCAATACAGTTGGATAAAACCGAATTAATTTTTTTAGGCTATGTCGTAACCCCAGAGGGATTAAAAACAGATAAGAGAAAAATTGAAGCCATTTTGAAATTTCCTATTCCGCGTAATGAAAAGACGACGAGACAATTCCTCGGTATGACCGGGTATTATAGGATACTTATCAAAAACTATGCAAAAATAACCAACCAATTTCAAATTCCCTAAAGACTAAAATATATTGCACAAAAGAAATAAAAGAGGCATGTCAAACCTTAACAGAAATGATGAGCAATACACCAATTTTAAAATACCCAGATTGGGAAAAACCATTTATACTAACCACTGACGCTAGTAATAAAGCCATCGGAGCTGTATTGTCACAAACAGATGAGAGCGAAATAGAACACCCCGTAGCATTTGCTTCTAGAGTATTACAAAACGCCGAAATAAAATATAGTGCAATAGAAAAAGAACTGTTAGCAGTTGTATGGGCGACACAACATTTTAAACCTTATTTGTATGGCACAAGATTTCTTTTATGTACTGATCACAAACCCTTAACGTGGATCTTCTCAATGAAAAATGGTAACACACGTATAATGAAATGGATATGGAAGCTCCGAGAATTCGAATTCAACCTTAAGCATATCCAAGGTAAAACTAATTACGTACCTGACGCACTTTCTAGAGGAATTGATGAAATAAATCATACCAGTGATGACGAAGAAATTGGATGTCGAAGAATTGCTGAACCAAGATATTGCTGACGAAAACAATTCGGAATACGAAGCAATAATGGAAGATCTACAGGCACCATCAGAGGAAGATTTAGAGACAATTCACTCGCAAGAATCAAATAATGAACAGGTACGAATTTGTGAACCAGACAAATGCATCAACATAGAGAAGAATCAAATAATTATAAAAAGGGGTAATACCAAAATAAATTTTACTAAACCATTCGGGAAACGCCGATACGAATTAAACATTTATGCAAAATCAGATATCGCTTCATTATTAGAACAAATACTTGAACCTAATAAAACTTACGGGATGATTTGTAAATCACCTAATGAAATACCCGAAAATTTGTATGAAGATTATTTTAAAACAATACAACAAATAGTAGAAACCCAATATCCATCGGTTAAATTAAAAAAATACAAACAAACTGTAAATGAAGTCGAAAACCCAAATGAACAAGTAGAAATAATAGATAACTATCATTTAGGCAAGACTAAGCATAGGGGTATAAATGAAACGTTCGAAAAACTTAAAAAAGAATATTATTTTCCGGGTATGCAAAATAAAATAGCAGAATATATTAATAAATGCGAAACTTGTAAAGTTGCAAAATATGACCGTAAACCTATAAAAACAAAATTTCAGATTACGCCTACACCAGAAAAAAACCGTTTCAGGAATTAATGATTGACATTTTTAATTTCAACAACGCAATAATTTTCACAGCGGTGGACACATTTTCAAAACATTTATTTGCCCAAACGTTTCAATCGAAAAACTCAATTAATATCTGTAATGCACTAACCACGTACTTAATGCACTGTAATGACGTACTTTCCCACACCTCTACAAATATCATTAGACCAAGGGACGGAAATGAAAAATAATTTGGTAAAACAGTTTTGTGAAGAAAGTAATATTATTTTGCATTATACTTCAGCTTGTCACTCAAACTCTTTAGGATTATTGAACAAAGTCCATTCTACCTCAAACGCATTATTAAGAATAATAGGGAAAGAGAAAGATAAATGTTCGATGCAGCAAAAATTGAGATTAGCAATAATAGCGTACAATAACACCTTAAGCAATAAATTAAAATTAACGGCCAATTAAATTACTTTCGGAACATCCAGATTAGAATCAGACGAAAACATCGACCTGACAGAACAATACACATTAAAATATCATAAGGACCAACAACTATTACATAAATTAATTAGATCTAAAATAAATGACAAAAAGAAACAAGGACTGAAAAATTAAATAAAAATAGAGAAGACCCTTTAGATATTCAAAATCGATTAGGAGATATAGAATACTTGAAAAATACTCAAGCAAAAATAAAACGTAGGAACAAATTTAAAAAAGTAAATGTACTAGTGAAAGATAAAAGACCAATTAAAATTCATATTGACAATATTAGAAGGCCCACTAGGAAAAAAAGAAAAAAGAAACAATCTATTTCGGACGACGATAATGAATCCATTCGCGTAAATATTTCGGATGCCTCGGATAATTATGACTCAAATGATTCAGATAATGGTTATGATTAAAAATGGTTAATTTTATTTATTTATTATTATTATGTTGGCGCAACAACTCGGCGACGAGTCCTGGCCTCCTCCACCAGCTTCCTCCAGTCATCTCTGCCCAATGCCGCTGTCATCCAGCGACGGACTCCCAGTACATCTCTAGCCTCTCCCTCCACTCCATCAGACCATCTAAGCTTCGGTCTCCCCCTTCTTCTAGTTCCGTGGAGAGGTTCAGTAAGGAGCTTTTTAGGGATTGCCTCATTGTCCATCCTTGCCACGTGGCCGGCCCATCGCAATCTTCCCAGCTTCATTGTCAGAACAATGTCCTTTTCATTAAAAATAGAATAAATTTCGTTATTCGTCCGTCTTCTCCAGTTTCCGTCGGTATGGACTCCTCCAAAGATCCTTCGAAGAATTTTCCTTTCAAAGACCAAGAGGTCTTGTTCTATTCTTCTACTTGTAGTCCACGTCTCTGATCCAAACAATAGGACGGGGCGGATCAATGTCCTGTATAGGTGGAGCTTGGTCTGTCGCGATAAAAGGCGGGAGGTGAATTCCTTGCGGAGGCCAAAGTAGCACTTGTTCGCCATCAATATTCTTCTCTTCACCTCAGCCGCAGGTGAATTATCTTGAGTAACCAGGGACCCCAAATATGTGAACTGGGCCACTTTCTCAAAGTTGAAGGGGCCGATATTAATTGTCTCCCCAGGTCGAGCAGCTTCTCCTGTTACCATATATTTAGTTTTCTGTTCATTTATCTCCAATCCAACCACTTTGGCGGCCTCTAATAGAGCCAGAAATCCTTCTTTAACTGACTCCAACGATCTCCCCACAATGTCCACATCGTTTGCAAAGGCTAAGAGCTGGACCATTCTATTATAGATTATTCCTCCTGTCTGCAAGCCAGCATCCCTTACCACTTTCTCAAGCGCCAAGTTAAAGAGAAGGCACGCCAGTGCATCTCCTTGGCGAAGTCCTTTCCTTGAGGAGAATTCTTCCGTTCTTTGCCCACCAACCTGCACAGTGCACTTCACATTTGTCATGGTCAGCTTTACCAGTCGTATCAGCTTCTCTGGGATGTTAAACTCTTCTAGTGCCTTATATAGTTCTTCCCGGTTAATGCTGTCGTAAGCTGCCTTGAAGTCCACAAAGAGATGATGGGTTTTTATCTGGTGTTCGTTTCCCCTCTCAAGAATTGTTCTGAGGGAGAAGATTTGGTCTGTGGTGGATCTTCCTTGCCGAAATCCACACTGGTAGGGACCAAGCTCCTTCTCTGCGTAGGGTAGTAGCCGCTGGAAAAGTATATTGGATAGAATTTTATATCCACATGAGAGAAGAGAGATTCCTCTATAGTTTTGACATTGGAGTTTATCTCCTTTCTTAAAAACAGGGCAAATAACTGCTTTTTTCCAGTCCTCCGGCAGAACCTCTTCCTCCCAGATATTCAAGATAAGATCATGAAGTCTCTTTGTCAGCCGTTCACCTCCACTCTTAAAGAGTTCGGCTGGCAGTTCATCAACTCCAGGTGCCTTGTTATTCTTGAGTCTGTCAATGGCATCCGTTATCTCCTCATCATCAGGCGGTTCCAGGTTAACATCCCGGTTATTGACTGAACAGTCTTCTCTAATTTCTGATTCACGGTAAACCGAGTCGAGAAGCCCTTCAAAGTGTCTTTTCCATAGCAACAGAACGTCCTTCTTGCAGGCAACGATTTTCCCATCTATGTCTTTGCAAGTATCCGGTACAGTTGATCGGTATTTTCTTCTTCTATTGACACTTCTGAAAAAGTCCCTCGATTCTTTGCCCTTCCATAGTTCTTCTGTCTTCTCCAGTTCCTCTCTCTCTTTCTGCCTCTTCTTCCTTTGGTGGAGTCGTTTTTCCTCTCTCCTCTTCTTTTTATATTCTTCAACAGCCATTCGAGTCCCTTTCTTCAGCATTTTCTTATACGCTATATTCTTCACATTAGTGGCAGCGTCACATTCTTCGTCGAACCATGGGGACCTCATCTCCTTTTCTCTTGGTCCCAACACATTGTTCGCTGTCTCCCGCATCGCAGTTACACAGCTTGACCACAGGAGTTCAATGTTTGTCACATCCACATCTTCAGCGCAGATGTTCTCATCCAACTTCTCCATGTACAGTTGCTTGATATCTTGTGCCTGGAGCTTCCTAAGGCTGTAGTGCCGAGGCTTTATTGCTGGACCTCCTGACTCTTTAAAGGAGATCTTAGGGGTGATATGGGCTATACACAGGAAGTGGTCCGAATCCACGTTGGCACTTCGGTACGTTCTCACATTTTTAAGACTGGATTTGTGCCTTTTGTCGACTAGGATGTGATCTATTTGGTTAACGTGTAGCCTGTCCGGTGTGGTCCAGGTGCCTTTATGGATGTCTTTGTGCGCGAAGAGGGTACTTCCAATGATCATGTCTCTGGAGGCAGCAAAGTTAATGAGCCTTGTACCATTGTCATTAGATTCTTCATGTAGGCTATTTTTTCCGATGGTTGGGTGGTATATCTCTTCCTTTCCTATTTTAGCATTATAGTCCCCAACGACTATTTTCATGTCGTATTTTGGGCACTGATCAAAAATTCGTTCCAGCTGCTCATAGAAGGAGTCCTTGTCCTCCTCACTTGAAGCTTCCGTCGGGGCATGGACACTTATGATGCTATGATTATAAAACCTTCCACGAATCCTTAGCACACAGATGCGTGGATTGACAGGCTTGAAGCCAATCACCAATTGTCTGAAGCGCCCCCTAACCACAAATCCCACGCCATATTCATGGAGGGTATCGCTGCAGCTATAGTAAATGGTGTGTCGTCTCTTTTCGAGTATGTCCTGGCCGGTCCATCTAATTTCCTGGATGGCAGCAATGTCTAATTTGAAGTGGCCAATCTGGTCAAGGAGCAGTTTCAGTGCTCCGGGTCGGTATAATGAAAGAACGTTCCAGTATCCTATGTTAAAAGTCCTATGGGGGGTTGCCGGGTCGTTTCCGTTTATGACAATCAAGATCCGAGGCTGATTTTGGTTTCTGCGAAATATGTTTTTCGGGTAGGGGGGCTTCTAACCCTCACTCCGTACCCTAGTATACTGGTGGGGCTGCCACCTTGGAGCCTGTATACCTGCACCCCCATCTGGGGCAGCTACCTAGGGAAGGTGGCCCTAGGGTGTGTACTGTATGTGGCCTTAGTGTGTAGTGTACTGTAGTTAGTGTATTGTGTGTGTGTGTGTGTGTGTGTTAGAGTACTGTTCCCCCAACCTGGAGGGCCAGTGGCTATCTGCGGCCCTATGGCCGGGCGATGGGGCCGCCAGTTCCCTAATTTTATTTAAATAATATTAAAATATCTTAGAAACCTTTTTATTTTTATAAAAACGTAATAAATATAATGATATTAGGGAGGAATGTTAATGTTATACTGAAAGAATTATCTGTATTAAATTGACAATGCTGTAGTTATTTTAATAAAATCGGACTTTTGTATTTTGCTGTAAAATATTTTATTCCATGTTAATAATGTAAAAGATCATTCAAATTATTATTTTATTTCACAATAATATTCGGTTTGATTTATTTTGTAATTAATATTTTGTAGTCACTATAATAAATATTAGGATACTATTATTTTGTCATGAAATATTATTTTGATTGATCATTGAAAAAGTATGTATTTTATTTTGAAATTATTATTAATTGTAATTAGAAGAGCGTTTGAATTATTATTTTGATTTAAATCTTTTGAATTAATTGTGTAGCTTTGAATTTAAAAGTATTATTTGTAATAGAAGAAACTAATTCAAAGACTCTTATTTTATTTTCCTTTTATTTAAATAATGTATTGTTTAGTATTAAGAAATATCATTTTATTTTTTTGTACTTTGGCATGTAAGGAATTCTGTAATGTATAAAAATTTTATTTTTGTAAATAGTTTAAGCTTATTGTTAATATTAAGAAATGGACAAGATTTAATCTTTTTATTTTTAAGTGAACAAATCCTGACTTAGTAAACAGGAAATTCAAAGTCTAATCCTTTTGTTTATAGGAAGTTGATAATTGTATTTCAGTACAGAGTTTAATCTTTTTGTTTTCAAATGTACAAATTCTTATTTAGTAAACAAGAGAGGTCTAATCCTTTTATTTTTGTATAAACTTAGATTATAAGGTCCAATCCCTTTTGTTTATAGAATGTTATTTGTTATATTTAAAACTTAGTGTAAAAGGTATTAAGAAATGTATAAGGTTCAAACCTTTTATTTTATTGTATAGAATCTGCCCTGTTTACACTAAGATATTTGTTCTATCGGAGACCTTGGAACTCGAGGGAGGGGGAAGAGTTATGGGTACCTCTATGGACTTAGCAATATAAATAAAATGTATGATATCCCCACTCCCAAAAACCCTATAAAAGGTCACCTCCACCTGGCCTCGGGGACATTCTTCAGTCGTGCGTTGAGACGTACAGATGTTGAAAACTAACTTTTTGTATTGTTATAAATTGTGCTTATTCTTGTTATAATGTATGTAATATGGCCACCCCCCTTTTTTTCCAGTTTTTCAAAATTTTGAAACAAAACTCTCAGGGTCTTAACTGTGTCAAATAAAGTTTCTTTTCAGGTTATAGTCTACTCTCCAGCTCTAACCTTCTCCAGCGACCCTAACTCTGGAATTCCCAATGGGATGTGGTATTTTGTACGACGAAATTCGATAGAAAATCAAATTTTGAATCAATTTTATACCGGTGAATTTTTTTATCTGGGGCATTGTTTCGCCGCTAATCGCGAAAAATCATTTTAGTACCCTTAGTACCCTTCACCGGTTGTATGTAGTCCTACAGGTTTTAATAATTTTTTTTTTTTTTTAAGTAGATTTGGTGAGGTGGATCTCATCCCTAGCCACCAAGTGACTCTCTGAATCAATAACTTTATTAGCTATACCAATTTTTTTTATTAGTTAAGCCTACTTAAAATATATCAAATACTGATTCATTCCAAAAATGAGCAACATTTTTTTCAAGTACAGCTCTGTCCAATTCTTTGAATCTGCTAACAATAAAAGTACAAAGATGAATAGAAAAACTGATGAACAAATAAAAAAGCTTAAAATAGCATCAGTATATATTTTATTAAAACAAAAAACATAAAAGCAATATATGACAGGAAATTGCATAGTTATTTCATAACTTTCATACATGACAAATATAACATTAAATGATTTTATTACTATTAATTATTAAATAAAAAAAGATATTAATAACATATTGTTTATATATTTTTTTTATATTATTTATAACATTTTTTTTTAATCTTTTTTTTTTATGTCTTATAATTAAAAAAAATATTAACTGTAGCATAAAAAGAAGACTCTGTTCAGTATTTGTAAGTAATCTTATCTCTTTCCAGGGGTATCAAAGATATTTCTCCTGAAATGTCCAAAGTAGTGATTATTAAAGTTTCTAATGTTTAAATATCTATTAGCAGTGATAACAATTTCTGACTGAAACTTACTTTACTCAATGTTTGTATTTTTACACATGCGACTACATAACTTACAGAGCAGAACACCTAGATAACACCTACTATGGCAGATCTTGTATCCTTATCCAAAATCAATATCCCATTCTATAATTCCTTCTACGCCAACTGAAACCATTCCACCTCAGGAACCATTTCTATTCATCCTTTTCACATAACATTTTCAGCTGTATACTGTTCTCCTGGCAATTCTCTTTTTTACAACTATTTTTATTCCTTATTCTGATCCCTCAGACCGTTCTTTATTGCTGAAGGAGATTACAACACCAACACCAGTGATGGGGTTGTGGAACATCCAACTCCTGTGGCAGCATCTAGCAAATGCAACCTCCAACTGTTATTCTGTCCTCTCATCCTTGAACTCTACTTATTGGCGTACCTCTCTTAAAAAACGTCCTGATTTATTCATTTCTTCCTAAATTTCCACCTCTCAAACCAACATCCAATCCATGGACGACCTTTCATAAGATTTTCTAGCATTCGAATCCCTTTCCTAAACCCCCTCTCTCTTCCTAGACTGATTATAGGACATGTAGACTGGGACGGATTTTGATATGATCTTGAAAACCAATTGGACTTGAAAATTCCCCTTAAAACAAAACAAGATATTAACTGTAAGAGAATGACAAACTTACATCATCAGTACAAAACAGTATAACTGAAAAAATCCTTCCTTACCATGAAAAAGTCCTAATAGTAAACAGAACAACTTACCACTCTCACCACTTCCCATTCTTATATCGTTCAATATCATTCTTGCCTATTACGACAAAATCCAGGAAAAACTCATTCTGAAACGCTTGCATTAGTCCAGTCAAATAAGGAGTTTTATATAGCAAATCTTGGAAAGGAAGCAAAATTGTTTGCATATACCTTTGTTTTGGACTCCTAAATAAGGGGTGAAAAGTCACCGACCTCGATTTCAAAACAGTAAGCGGTTTTGAGGGTGCTGACAAAAGAGTGCCGAAAAACGTGTTTCGTGGAGAATTACGACCCCAGGGAGAGTGCTGAAATGAGAGGTGTAGAGTACATGAATTATGCGACTATTTTTGACTTCACAGCTTCATTAGGAGTAGTTAGAAGGTAAATATAATAAAAGTCCCGGTCCTTGGGGGTATGGGAATCCCCACTTTATGGTGGAAGAAGAAGAGAAGGTCCCATGTTTAGGTTTTTCGATTATATCTGGAAAACAGTGGACGCTGGAAAAATAAACTACAGACCAAAATTAAAGCTAATTAAATTTCCTATAAAATTGTTACTTTACATATTTGTCTAACTCTCAACGGTGTTTGAGATACATGCTATTAAAAATCTATAATTATAGAGAAAAAATATTTCTACCTCACTTTTTGTCAAACATTTGATTCAAGTGGCAGAAATGTATAAATGAAATTAAAGTAAAGTTAATGCTCTACAACTTTGTTTCTGACAGTATTTCTGATAAACAATTGTCGAAGGTGCTATAAGCTAACCTGCTGAGATCAGTGCCTTTTTACCACTTATTTAGAAGACCAAAACAAAGGTATATGCAAAATTTCAGCTTCATTCGTTCATTACCGAGGTGAAATCCTTATTTTACTGGGCTATATCCATCCCATTCTAGATTCCAATAATATCATACCAGATCCAGCAAATTCGTGTGGTAGACGTGGTCTCTTCAGTATTGTAATGCATAATGTACTGCACAGGAGCCTTTCTCGATGTAGAAAAAGCTTTTGACCGAGTCTGGCAATTGGGACTGCTTTACAAGCTCCATAAATTCCTCAAGGTGGTATCCTAGGTCCCATCCTCTATATGGTGTATACAGCTAATATTATGACCCATCCTCGCACCGTCCTCACCACACATGCTGATGGCACATGTAAGTTATCAGTAAATAATGATCCTTTGATTGCCTCCCAAACACTCCAATCTCATGTCATAAACCTTCAGGAATGGTGTCAAAATTGGAGAATTAAAATAAATCCAAGCAGATCTCATCAAATAAGCTATACCCTTTGTCATAAACCTATGACTTGCTGCCCTTCAGTATCCTATAATAATATTCCACTGATCCCTGTTGAATAGAACCATTATCTAGGACTCCAACTGGACAAAATTAAACTTGGAATCCATATACAAGACTAAAATGACAGGAAACTGCTTGTCGTTTTCGACTTTTTCAACATTTACGAGACAAATGTTCAAAGCTTCCAATTTACTACAAAAGACTCATTTACATGACAATTATCAGACCAATTTGGACATCTGGAATTTAGCTTTTGGGTTCAACTAAACCTACTAATTCTTCTTGTATCAAATCCTTACAATCCAAAATCTTCAATGCCTTTTTCTTTATTTCTTTTTTTTTTTTTTTTTTTTTGCTGAAATATGCTAAACAAACGATTCCTGATGAGAGCACCCTAAAAAAAATGCTCTGAAACACTATTGTAAACATTCTCTTGAGAAAATACGCAAATGGACAGAAAGCAATTATATTTACATCAAGATAGATGAAACAACAATCCCCTCCAGGACTTATAAGGGTTCAGTATCATGTTTTTCAATGTGCTTTATTGCATGCTTTTGTTTTTAAAATTTTTATTGCACAATATATGGCCTTTAGAAATAACCCTCTACCAAACTTACATATAATTGATAACATTTAGAACATCTAGTTTTTTTTTATTTGAATAAATAGATTCATAGCAATGCCTCAAAGTTGTATAATAACCAATTATATCTAGACATAAGTATGATCCATAATTAAGAACAAATTTTCTATCACATTACTGAATAGAATATTTGCTCCGAAGATCAAGATAAATAAATTGGAGATTAAAAAAAGCCGAAAAAATGCGGACTCTAAGGAATAGCACCACAAAATATAATCTATGTAACAGTTATGGGACAGTTAATATGGGTATGTGACATTGTAGGGTTTGATCATGAACTAATGCCAAAAAAAGTAATTGGCTCCCAAAGGATAAACGGAAATGTAGGTAGGAGGAATGTTTAAGGGATAACCTAAAATAATATTCACCTTAATAACACTAACATGATCATACAAAAACTCACACATTAGCCATTGGAAGGACAAATTCATGAACAGGAGAACAAGGCACCCTAAATTCAGTTTGATAAATGAAACCTTCCCAATAATGTTTATGTAATTCTAAAAGTTCAACCATGACCTGAAATATAATTAAAAATTACTATTTGAATGCATTAGCAAGGAATGGATATCTCTTGATAAAATTTATTGAATTAACAACCTTATTGGCAATCCTAGTTTCTCTATAAAAATTGTCTGGCTCATCACAAGAATATCCGATGATGGTTGGTCCGAAAACATTAGCCAAAAGAGAAACTGTCATTTTACAATCAGGTGATTCTACTATCCTGAAAACATATTAAAGAAATCATCAAAAAAGGAAACTAAAAAGTATGTGTTTTATCTAAGTATTCTTAAAAAAAACAAAACTTTTACCCTCAACTGATAATAAAATTATTGCCATAGGAGCTCTAAATATAAAATATATTTATGAGTGTTTGTATATAGACCTACTCACAGTTTATAAAAATCATTAGTACACGGGTATTTGATCTTAGCTTCGCTGATCAAAAGACTCGCCAGAAAGGCACAATAACTGCAGAATGACTTCTTCCAATGTTCAAGAAGAACGTATAACTATTTCCAGATCATCCATCCATCATACTTGCAAGTAGAAGTGTAATATATGTAAAATTCTAAGTACCTGACAACTTTTTCAAGAGTGAAGTAAAATAAAAGACAAAATCTTCTCATGTTGTCAGTCCTTTTTAAAAGGAAACTCCAGAGGCCAGTAAGCATGAATATTCTCTTCGCACTTTATATTGTTCTTTGCCAATTTAATGAGTCTAATAAGAACGTTGGGGGTATTTTTCTTTAAATATTATTTATATTTAAACATCTATTTATACATAGATTGCTATATTAAAATAATCTGGCCTGTAATATAACAAGTTTTGCAAATATATGTATAGTGAATAACAACTTCTGAATGGCAATAATATGGCTGCATCAAAGAAGAGGATTCTCACTTGAATTCAAGAAATTCATTAACTAATGTTTAATATAAATATTTAAACTATAATATTGTTTAATAATCAATTAAAATTACATTTAATACACAATTTGAAAAAAATCAAGTCTTTTGATGAAGATACACAGTGTTTCTTAAAATGACCAATTTAAAAACAGTCTTCAAGGTTTTAAAGTGAAAAGAGTGCTGAAGGATTTAGTGACTGTGTTAAGACAAAACAGCGAATCCCAAGCAGGTACTGTCTAAACGAAGCTAACAGGAAAGGCGAATGGAGTCGTCCTTCGCTTCAATATGCCAGGAAAACCCAGCCACCTGAGGCCCTTCAGCACCGAAAGTGTTAAAAGTGATGTGGTGCTTTTATCCAGGAGTTTATAAACAAATAAATATGTGCAGATATGGAACTAACACTAAAAAAATCAATTTCTCCCTGGCTGGGAAAAACAATAGATCATGGATATGTCTATTACTTTAATATATACTGCTCCTGATAAGGAAACTGTCAGCAAAGTTTCGATCCGAGCAAAACCAACAGAACTAGAGTATGTCAAAAAAAGTCCTTAAACATAAAAAATGTAGGCAAAACATTCAAACGAATATAGCTCCTAACCAGGAGTTCCTAGCGACAAATTTTATAAAACAAAAAATATTCTCCATTAACTCGTTGACTGCAGATGATGTGAACACTCACGTCACTCCTCATTTCTAACCCAGGGCGGGTGACGTGAACGCTAACGTCAAGGGTCTTTTCTGTTTCAAGCTGGTGGGGACAATAGCAAGATAGTAGGGATTCCATTTTTCTTCCCCACCCTCAGTAACTGTTTCAGAATGACATGCAACAGATCGTTTTTACTTTTGCCATTTTTTCACTATTTTTTGACCAATTTTCAAAAAAATAGATTTTTTTCTTGTATAGAGATAATTATTGTATTGTTTGAATTTATCTCATTTCATTTTATATATTTTTCATACGGAGCAGTAAAAATGTAAAAAAAAGTTCTTATGTAATTAAATATAAACTAATCAATAAGTTTATTGTTCCTAGAGTGCTCTATACGTTTACAACATACAGAAAAAACATATTATGTCACCCGCTATTGGCTAGAAAAATCGTCTACCAAGCCCGCAGTGAATGTGTTAAATTTATGATAAGGAAACATTTGTCAAATTTTCGATCTGAACAACACCAACAGAGCTAGAGTATGCCAAAATACAACATTTTTTAGTGTGAAAAAAAGTTATACAAGAAAACTATAAACCTCCCCCATCAAAAAACCTTGTAAAAATAATGTACTCATAGCTATAATTTCTGCTAAATAATACTACTTAAAAATTAATAAATTTTAAATTTATTTACTTTTTGAGGTGGAGAACAAGGTAGGCCAAGGTTTCTCTGTTAGGCTGTGGTAGCTCTGAAATAATTTGGTACAGTGTTTTCTTCAATTTTTTAATATCTTTGATCTCTACTGCCGAAGCGAAATCCTTCCATCTAATAGTTAATAGCATTTATAACAATAATCAACAAGTTAATTAAGAATTTATAAATGATACGCCACTTCCATGATGTTGATTTCATTTGAAAATTAATTCCAAATGTTAATTATTATCTAAGGTTGTAAGTATACCAAAAAATTCAAAACAAAGGCAATTTGAAATAAAATTTATATACATAATATACCTTTGAAACTAGTTTTCAAATAAATTCAACACCATAGAAGGGTGAACTATTTTTCACTCCTATAAATAGGTATATATCCAATCATATCCAGATATAATATACAAGGTCAGTGACACATTCACATATAAAAACTACCCCAAATTATAATGCATTTGATTTTAACTTGTATTTCATACTTAATGTTAACATGTTTTTCAAACTGAAAATGTTTATTATTATTATTAATATAGCACAAAGTCCCTTAAAGTACATTAGACTTGACGTTGATCGCCAATCTTCACGGTTGAGTGCTGCCGCCTTCCAGTTTCTGACACCAAGTAGAGTTAATGTGTCAGCAGCAATATCATCTTTCCATCACAGTTTTGGTCTTCCAATGCCTCGTATTTCCTCTGGGCGTTCACGGGTATTTCCTCTGGGCTCATTCTGGCAACATGACCTGCCCATCATAGCCAGGTGAGCTTAATAAATTTGCGATATCCATATCTTTGTACTGACTTTGTAGTCCAAGTTCCTTCCGAGTAAACACCACCAAAGATTCTCTGAAGGACTTTCCTTTCAAACCTCAAGAGTGATAACTCATTGTTCTTTGAAATTGTCCAGCATTCAGATCCATATATGAGAAAAGGTCTGACTACTGTTTTATAAATTCTCAGCTTAGCATTCAAGTGTTGCTGTAGAGCAAAATAGCATCGAATGGCTGCCATGATAGGCCTTCCAATCTCGTCACTGATGTCATTTTAGACATTAATCTGCGTACCCAGATATACAAATTCCTGGACCACTTCGATATCATGTTGTCCTGACTTTACAAATCCACCAGATGACTAGTGAGCTCAATACACATATACTTGGTTTTGTCTCTATTGATTTTATATAAATTCCACACAATAAGCAATGATATATAAGCCTTTTTGATTGATGTCCTTTAGTCACTTTTTGGGTAAAACCTTAATTTTATCATTGAAGAAGCTCTGAGATCTCTGAGCCAAAAAATAAACCAACTAATTCACACAGGCCTCTTTGAAGCCAGCTTAACACCATTACAAAACAAATGTTATAGGACGAAGGAAGGTCCAAAGTATACAGTGGATGCATTAAAATTTCCCAGACAAGCTCCCTCAATTGTCACTGAGTAACCTAAAGATGTGGATGGTCTAAAGTTGTGATGGAAGACAATGCCTTTCTTATTGATCGGTTCTGGTTGTTTTTCTTGAATTGCCTGCTTCAGTCATATTATTTGTAGACAGTAGAGAATCAAATTAATTTTCTAACCAGGTTCAAGCAGCTCATAATGAACTATTCATTTCCGATTCCAACAAATACTCAGCATCCTTGTGACTATAGGAAGTGTCAGTTACTATTTTTTTCAAAACTGACTCAATTTCGCTTTGTTTCAGCAGTGATCCACAAATGGAAACTTGTTCCTTTTTGGAAAATTTTTCACTTTAAATTCAAGTGGAACCTAAGTATCGAGATTCTTTTTGTTTCAGTCTAATATAAATGGTTCAAAACTGTTTTATGGTCAATGCTTAGTTTCGTCACCAGAAGAAATATGTTGTTCTACCTCGATTTTTCAATGATTAATTGGGCAGGGCAAAACCAATTTTTTATAAAGCCAAGTATATACAGGGTGTTCGGAAGATCGTTGGCCAAAAAATTATCTCGGGTTTGGAGGTTCATTTCGAACCTATTTAAGGTCACTTACCTATATACAAAGTCTTACGGTTTTTTTGTTTATGATTTTTTTTGTAAAAATGGCCAAATCCAAACATTTATGCCTTATAACTCCGTTGTTTACTGATATACCAACGCCATTTTTTTCCCCTGTAATTACTAATACATTGTCTATGTAAAATAAAAAAGATGTGGTGAAAAATCAAATATAAAAAAAACGGGAGATCGTTAAGTCTTGTCAAAGGAAAAAATAAAAATTATGAACTTCAAGTTTAGGTTCAATAAAAAAAAAAGTAAGCGCAACAGCAAAATCCAAATTGTTTTAAAAACTTCTCTATTTAATACTCTTTTAAAAAATACCATTTGCAGGCACGCAGCACATCTAGTTTTTGTTATTTTTTATAAAGTAACAAAAGGGTGCCACCAGCGCACACTGACAATAATAATGAATCGATTCATATTTTTTATGCAAAACGTAACAAATAGTTGTGTTTCTTTATAGCATAAGTTAAACTGCATATTTTCTCTTTCTTTCTCGGAATTTCGATTTTATCAGAGTAAACTTTATCTACATTTTTGTAAACAATAATCAGGGAACAAAATTAAACTACTTTTAAATTATTCATAAATTTAATTAGTATCATACCTGTGATACTCTACAAATTAAATTTATGAATAATTTAAAAGTAGTTTAATTTTGTTCCCTGATTATTGTTTACAAAAATGTAGATAAAGTTTACTCTGACTAGATCGAAATTCCGAGAAAGAAAGAGCAAATGTGCAGTTTAACTTATGCTATAAAGAAACACAACTATTTGTTACGTTTTGCATAAAAAATATGAATCGATTCATTATTATTGTCAGTGTGCGCTGGTGGCACCCTTTTGTTACTTTATAAAAAATAACAAAAACTAGATGTGCTGCGTGCCTGCAAATGGTATTTTTTAAAAGAGTATTAAATAGAGAAGTTTTTAAAACAATTTGGATTTTGCTGTTGCGCTTACTTTTTTTTTTTATTGAACCTAAACTTGAAGTTCATAATTTTTATTTTTTCCTTTGACAAGACTTAACGATCTCCCGTTTGTATATAGGTAAGTGACCTTAAATAGGTTCGAAATGAACCTCCCTACTCGAGATAATTTTTTGGCCAACGATCTTCCGAACACCCTGTATAATAGTGTTGTTTTTCTTTCGATGAGCAGTGTAAATCAAACTCAATGCTTTTTCTTTCTTCGAGGCAGTATGCAAGTTTTTCAAATGAATTCCTCCGAAAAAAAATGTTTTATATTTACAAGGATAGTCACAGTATCTCTCAGAGACAATTCAATGTTTATACACATTATAAAAGAAAAACTGGCATGAAAGTTAATGCAGAAAGTACCAATGATTGACCAGAACTTCAATTATCCTAACCATTTAGGGTAAATTAAAAAAAAAATTAAACATTTTTGAGAGTTAAAAATTAAATAAGGATTTGCAAGACTTAATGATTTATTGTATAATTTTACATAGTAAAACATTTCTGTTTCTGCCAGTTAAAAGATTAAAACCGGATAATCTATCACTACTATATTTGCTTATCAGGTAGGTGCTTATGCTTGGTGGCACATTCAATTTTAATATATCCAACAAACCCGATTAGATCAGTATATCCCAACCTATGACCTGTCAGCTATGGCTTCCCCTTGTTACAATGATCATTCAACATCCCAAATACTGCAGGCGTAAATCTATTAGTACTCCCTCTTCTGGCTATTGTGACTTAAAAGGAGCCAATTCCTAGGAAAAATACCTTTTCACTTTTATTAACAAAGAAAACAAGGTAAACTTTAGTTTCATATTATGAAAATTCTGATAAATTAATAATAAAAATTTTTTAGTTTTTTTTAACTTATCATTAACATGATTTAACATATTAATCTTACCTGGCTCTAGTAATAAGCTGGTCTTTTAACGATTCAAAGAAATCTTTCAGACATCCACAAACAACATCAATTTCCTGAATTTGGGATAAATCAGGTACTTTTCCACGTAACAATTTAGACTTAAAAAAGAAAATTAATAAAAGTTAATTGAAACAAAGGACTGGGATTAAACGAACTGATAACAAAAGAAATCTAAACAATTTTATATTACTATTTTATATACTATTATACTATTTTACATAATTTTAAATTTTACTAGGATGGTGTAAATAGTTTCAGAATCATAAATAGGACTATTTCTTATGGAGTACATCACTTTTATCTCTATTTGCAATTTTCATGGATAGTATATTCTCTCTTTGTCTACCTCATCCCTTTCTCCTATTGGTTAAATTAGTCAAGTAAAGGCTACGAGCCAGTATCTCAAATATGTGAAAATTGTACAGGTTTAAATTAATATCTGGGGTAATCAAAAGTTTTCTTAAAAAATTCTATATTAACAACCTTCCTCTGTCAATTCCCTACACATTTCCATAAATATGAACTTGATGACCCAAATGGTATTTATCCTTTGCCCTTCCCAGTTATCAGAAAAAAAAAACCTGTACTACTACAGCTGTCTCTGGTTCAGTCCTTTGGTTTAAGGATGTACTGACCAGATCAATAAGATTTAATTTGTCCAATTAAATTAAGATTTTAAAAAACAATAATTTATGTGTCCATTAGGGTATTTTTTTTATTTACGAATATCCTTCGGCTGCCAAAAATCAAGAGATCCGAAAAAATAGTATCCTATAAAAAGGATTACATGGGAATAGAATAGAAAAATAATTTTATTCTGGGACAAAGTCCCTTAAGAATAACAGATAAGTACAGGTACAAATAAATTAAATCTGGTTAGAGACATAATGAGATTTTAAAAAATAAAGAAAAACAATAATACAATAATGAAACTATATACATATATGATAGTTAAATAAACAGAATAAGATAACATTCTACAAATTAGAGAAAATAAAATGAAATAAAAAAAAAATAAAAAAAAAATCTTTTGGCACGATGATTAGATTTGTATATACAATAGAAGTACCCTATGTTATATTCATAGAAAGTGAAATTTGTATTAAAAAATTAAAAAATTCACTGAAAGTTAAATCAGTTCTTAGTTATGCAAGAACTGAATCTGAGTCTGAATCTAGCATGCAATAATAATTTTTAACTAAGTAGGTAGATAGTTAGCAAGCGTCAGCTTGGATGAGAAGGAGGTGTTGAAAATAGAAGTATTTGAATGTTTTCAGGGATTTAGCTTGTCTGATGTGAGAAGGGATAGAGTTCCAGAGGATTGGTGAGCAGAAAAGGAAGGTGCGTTGGAATGTTGAAGTTCTATGGGATGGGGTATACAGATCAGAAAGATAGGATCATGTATGTATTGGATTGACTGCAGATCTGAATTGAAGCATATTGTAAATATATAAAGGTTGAAGGGCATTGATAATTTGGTATAGGAATGTTCCATGGAAATATTGTCTACGGAAAGTGGGATAAAGCCAATTTAGTAGGGAATAGAGGTAGGATACATGGGAGCGCCTCGGACTACCGAAGACAAACCTGACGAAGCAGTAGACTATCCTTAAAAAATATGTAATCAATTTTCAAAAGGACACCAATTAAATTGTCCTGAAGGAGAGGCCGAATATCCTTCATTCATTCTCGGCGCAACAGTCTTCCCTGTCAATGGCACGCCTGATGGATATTCCTGCTTTCTTCAGATCCTCGGAGACGCTGTCCTTACATCTTCCCTTCGGTCTTCCACGAGGCCTCACTCCATCGGGGCTTCCGTAATACAGTCTTCTGACTGTCCTCTCCTCGTCCATTCTGATTACGTGTCCCAGCCATATAATTCGCTGTATTCTCACATATTGGGAAACATTCAGTTCATTATAAAGTACGTACAGCTCTTTGTTTTTTCTGAGTCGAAACAAACCATCATCCTTTACAGGTCCATAGATGTGTCTCAATATCTTCCTTTCGAACCTGTCAATACGTTCAGCTGATACTTTACGCAATGTCCAGGTTTCAGATGCGTATGTCAGGACGGGTCGGACAAGTGTTTTATAAAGTCTGAGTTTGGTTGTGCGACTGAGCAGTCTACTTCTAAATAGTTTAGATAGACTGAAATAGGATCGATTAGCTGCCACTACTCGACATTTTATTTCCTCTTCCTCATCTAAGGAGTCGTTGATCATCGATCCAAGGTATTTAAAACTTTTAATGCACTCAAATCTATAGTTTCCCATTATGCAGTGTTTCTGCGGGTGCACTGGATTCTTCCTTCTTAACGTGAGAATCTTTGTTTTATCCTCGTTTATTTGGAGACCCATTCTTTTTCCTTCCATCTCAAGTACCGCAAATACCTCCTTGATGTTTTGTCGGTTCCTTCCTGCAATGACAACATCGTCAGCATATGCCATTACCTGTGTCATTTTATTAAATATGGTTCCCTGAGATATCAGTCCTGCTCTTGTTATAATTGCATTAAGGACTATGTTGAACAGTAGCGGGGCAAGAGAATCCCCTTGTCTCAGTCCTGAGCTTATAGAGAATGAGTCTCCTAACTTTCCGCCAATCTTCACCCTGCCTGTCGTGTCATTCATTGTACACATTGTGAGTCGAATCAGTTTAGCTTGGATTTCCATCTCTCTCATGGCCCGATATAATTCTTTTCTGATGACTGAGTCATATGCAGCTTTATAGTCTATAAAGAGTAGCCACATGCAGCTACCGAACTCATTCATTTTTTCCGTCATCTGCCTAAGCGAGAATATTTGGTCAATGGTTGAACGATTAGCCCTAAATCCACTCTGGTATTCTCCAAGCTGCGATTCCACGTATGGGATTAGACGGTTATACAGGGCAATTGAGAACACTTTATATCCCGTATTTAGTAGACTGATTCCCCTATAGTTCTTGCATTGAGTCGAATCGCCTTTTTTTTTAAAAAATTGGTACAATGATAGACTCACTCCATTCTTGTGGCATCGTCTCTGAGATCCACACTTGTTCTATTATCTTTATGATTTCTTCCATTAGTTGCGGACCTCCTGCCTTTAGAAATTCTGCTGGGATGCTATCTGAACCAGGTGCTTTGTTGTTTTTTAATTATCCAAAATTAAATGAATATCAATGCTATCAGGTGGCAACGACTCCCTCTCATTTTCCTCTTCTGGCGGGTTACCAATCGTCTGATCCACAGTTATGGGATTAAGGAGTTTCTTGAAGTGGTCTCTCCATCTTTCTTGTATGTCTTGGTCCACCACTAGTAGCTTTCCCTCAGCATTCCTAATTGCTGAATTGTTGCTGAAGCCTGTAGTTATGGTTTTAACTTCTTCAAAAAACTTCCTTGTGTCACTACTCCTTCTAGAGTCCTCAATTGCCTTCACCTTCTCTAGTAGTGCTTGCTTCTTCTTTTTCTTAAGTACCGTTTTTGCCTTAATATCCTTCAGCCATCGAAAATCAGCTAGACTTGATTGTGAACCCAGATCAAGGTAGTCTGGTATCTCCTAAGATTCAGGAAGAGCTCGATTGAATCTGGACTTGGACCAACTTCAGTAATTCAAAGTTTAATGAGGTAATAACAAGAAAACTAAGTGTAATAAATTTCATCCCCCTCATCAGATCCTAAACTAACCTTTTAACCTGGAAGATACACCCATCAGTGTTCCTCAGTCAAAAATTTGGAAAGAGTTATAAACTAAACTCGCTCCTGTCACTAATTTCTATTCTATGCAAAATTTCTCATACAGAATACTTCCTTCTTACAGTTTAGTTGTAGTAAATCCTAATATCAATTAAAACTCCAAGTACCATGGGGACGTTAATGACCACAGTTTTGTGACAATTTAATGAAAACATGTAGAAAAACAGGACAGTTATATTTCAGCCTCAGTGACTTTTCTTTTTAAACTGTCCACTATTGTCTCCATATAATTTTCTTCTGATTGGTTTCAATTTAAAGCAGTAATTAGGCAGTGATTCCTAAAAACCAAAAAAAAAAAAAGGCTGGGGTCCCTGCGGGCCCCCCATTGTGGTATGCCATACTGCTCTTTTTTTTTCTTATTTCTTATTTTTCTAGTGCCTTCTTTTTTTTTTTTTTTTTTTTTTCAAATATATACTTAATACCTCAGATAATAAATATATTTACACACAAAGTGTTAAATTTTCAAATCTATTAAGGACAACTGGAAAAAAAAATCAAGGAAAATGAGTGGTTCTCGATTTAGTGAACATCTTGGATCTTGGAGGCCAGGCATGGGATCACTACTGATCATTTTTTTACATCACTCGATTTAGCTTGTGAACTAATAGATAGAAAACTAATACTCTATGGAACTTTGAGAAAAAAAACTTTTTAACTCCCTGAGTTTCTTCCTTCAAAACAACGGCCATTGTCTTCTTCAATATTTTGATATCAAGGTGAAGCAACTCTAGTTTCCCTTGTCACACATATCAATAGATGTGAAGTATTACTCTCCACTGACCACTATGCTGGTGAAATCAACAACAAAACTGCTAATAAGACTCATAAAATTATAAAACATTACAATGAGACAAAAATAGGAGTTGATACTCTGGACCGCATGATGGGCTATACTATACCTTTACCTTTTATTTTTTTTAATTTTAAACACATAACCTTTATCCACAGTTTCGACAGGTGTGAAGTGAGAAAATTTGAACTATCTGATACATTAGATCTCACCAAAAACCAAAATTTAGAATGGTACTCTACATTACACTTGGACTGTGGTATTCGGAAGGGTTATTCAAATAGCGACTAAATGTATAATCAATGTAATGCAATTTTTAATAAATATTACATAATTTCTGGTCATTGAGCCATTCCATTAGAATTACCTTGAGAGACTTAACATCGACATCAGCGCCTGGTATAAGATATAATCCCTCTCTAGTAAGTCCTCGATTTTCAATTTCTTTTATACAATGTACAACAAGGGCAGGAACCATTGGTGAAAACATTGGAGTAAAATCAGAAATTCCACCCTAAATATATTAAAAATTTTAAATATTTTACAATATCATAAAATAATAGTAATATCAATGAATCAATAATAAATGTTAGAACATCAAATTAAATGGTAGAATGCAAATATATTATTTTTTAACAAAATGTATCCATTCATAAAACAATACATTTGGAACTCGATTAACAAATAAGGTAGGAACTGAGATAGGCTCTAACCAAGTCATTTAATCAAGACCACAAAAAAGTGAGGGATATAAATAAGAAAAAATAATAAAGTACAATTTAAGTGATACATATATCTATTTAATAACAAAATAATACTTATTATGTATGCAATAATAAAATACATAAGTAACATTATTACATTTGTAAATCAAAACAGTTTATGATTTGAAAAATTCACTCATTTTGTTTTGTCAAAGTATCTACATTCTATCTCTTTCTGCAAGATCTCTCCATTGTCGAAAAATCAATGAATGATGTGACTCTGCCACCCAAATATTGAAGTGCTTTCTCAATGATTGCTTTGTGTTTTGTTCAGCAATCGAGTGTTTTGTGAAAAAAAAAAATAATAATACCTTATAAAATCAAATAAAAAAATAGGAGGAATAGTTGATTGAGACCTCAGTTGATCGAGTTCTGAGCGTAAGTACATTATAAAAACAATTTTCATACAATTTTACTACAGATAAATTATTAATCCTATTTCTTCAAGTATATGAATAACAGTAACTAAATCATTATTAAAACACTAAAATATTTGTCTGTAAAATAAGTTCATTGTTAGTGGTGATTAAAATAATGTTTGGAGAAGCTTATATATGTTGTGTCTGGCCATTATCTGGTGTCGTTAGTTGCAGACCATTTTTGACCAATTCTTTGATTTCAGTGTGTGATGACCAAGGTGAGAAACATCTTCCAAATCAAAATTATCACTTCAGAAGCACGCAAACCACTTACAAGCAGTACTTTCTCTAAACACGTCATCACTATATAAACTAGAAATTTTTCTAGCGGTTTGCACTGCAGATTTTCTTTGACGGAAGTAAAAAAAAAAATTAAATGTCAAAAATGCATTTCATTTTCTTCCATTTTGATTCCGTATTAATCCTTTAATGATAGACAATCTCAACTGAAACCAATGCATACAAATACCTTCACGAATCCCTTTTCAAATGTTGTAAAGATTAGGGACACTACTTCAAAAACACAAAAAGAATTTCATTTATTATTGAGAAATTCTATGAAGCTTATTTCACAGTCAAATATATATATTTTTTTTTTATTTATTTATTTCAATTTTTACTAATGCTATTTATTGAAATCTGCAACAGTTTAAATATATTCAGTAAATATGAGGAGTTATGGATACAATAGCATTTCAATGATTTGTACAGCAGTTACCTATTAATAGCATTCCAATTAGCCCTCTAGTAGTCGCAATGCCAGGACTGACACCAATTGTCGCAATGATCTGACAGATCACCACTTGATATTCCATCTTTTTACTAATATTTTCATTAGTTATAGTTTTCTCATCGGGTGAAAACCATCACCTGACATGTCATCTCAAGTTGCGTGTTGAATTCAAAGGGATTTCAAACAGTATCCTTTTCTGTTTTACCCAAGTACTAGCCACTAACAAGTCCTAATTTATTGCACACTTTTTTTTTTTTTTTTTTTATTATAATCTAAATTAATAAAACATGATGTTTTTGTTTTTTTTAAAACTATTTATTTATATTTTTTTAACTATCATGCTCTTAATGCTTTCTGTGTACTCTTGGGTCTGTTTAGACAGTCCGATGTCAAGCATTTTCTAGATATGCCCATAGAAATTTAGCCAACATTTCTTCATGTCTTGTAATATGGTAGATATCTGTTTGTTCCCTCCCTCTCCCTCCCCTTCCTCTACCCCTCTTTAAAATTTAATCATCAAACCATTTAATGGAGAGAGCCAGTTTCATTACACTGAGTCAGAATAATGCCATGACCGAGCTTATTAAGGTTTATAAAAGTTATTATTATTACTGGGTGTTTCTAATTTATAGTTAAAAAATATCATTATAGCTGATGCTATCAAAAAAATAAGAAAAAAAACTGCAGGAAACCCAAAAGGTCTAAAAAAAAAAAAAAAAATGTCCTTATTTCCATAGAATGCAGGCACATTGATGGTACAATTCAAGCAATTCTAACTAACTGAGGTTTTTATAGTGACATAATGATGACATGTCTGATAACATAACGAAATCGTGTAAGATAAAATTAATAAACAATACTGAAGAATTAAGTGGTGGATGGATCGAGAAGTCAAAGCAGACCTCATTACTCGTTTTCTCAAGTCAGGTATTGTTGTCCAAAAGGCCATTAAAAATAGACTGCTAAGTGAAACTGGTGCTATGTATTAAACTAATAGTTGTTAAATTAACAATAACAAATATTGCGGAGATACGCAATAGGCCAATTCCTCACAGCTCTTAAACCAAAATCCGGGAATTCATAACCATTCTTGGAAATAGACAGCAGTTGGGCCTAATTCAAAAGATGGTTTTTTGTACCAATCCTTAACTTTATTAAGGATATTGGGTAACCAATTAGGCCACACAGGAATTGATATTTCCCTTAGCCATCCCAGTTTAACTTCCAACCGCAACCAACCAAGAAATCAGTAGACATGTTGGTTAGACTTTTTAGAGTGGGGACGATGGTTTATTAAGGTTCAGAAAGCTATTGTATATCTCTGCCTCCAAAATCTTCAGCCGTACTAAACCGAGACCATGGTCTTCCACACACGATGTTCCCACATCATAGAAACTCTTACTAAGATAAGTCTAGATTAAATTTGTTTTTGTTAGGAATTAAGCTATTAAACTTAGGAAATGATCTCTACTTCTAATTTCTGTAATTAGAATATGTCAACTTTTGTTTGAACATATATTGTTTTTCATTTAACGATAGTCAGATTTGTCAACCAGTTTCATGTCACTCATCCAATTAATTCTTTTAAATCAATTCCTTTTATAATTAAATTAATTATTCTGAACCCATGTAACCTTTGTGAGAAGAAAGATTTAAATGAATCGATTATTTTAAAATATTAATAATTTTTCAAGCAAGAAGGTCCTGATTGGCATTCATAGATTAATAATAATCTGGACAAGACATAGCACTAGTCAGTAGATTTCTCATGACATGAAAGCAAGGAAGTGAAGATGGACAGGGTACATGGCTTAAAGCAATCCGTCAAGAAGTCTCTACAAAAAATTATGAATGTCACTGTGTTAGGCAAGAGACAATATGAACAGCCAGATGAAAAGAAAGAATTGACAATGATGCCACAGAACTAAAAGCAATAAATTGGAGAGAAATAAACAAAAGTAGAGGTCCAGCAGCCAGCTTGATACAGTCAAAGATATAAAACATTGGTAAAGAGTAAAATAAAAATACATATACATATATAACTGACACCCCAGGGAATAAGTAGTTAAGTCAAATTTTCACCAAAATGAGTTGAGTGACCAAAAATAATCATGGTGGTTTTTCTTCATAGTGAATAAGTGTTTAAGTAAAATGCTCATTATAAAGCATAGTTCTTTAAAATGAAAAGCCACTGGCTTGGAACGATGAGGTCTTGGAATACACCAAACACTACACTTATATAGGTGTCTCGTTTTCTTCATCAGGAGAGTTCTATAAAGCCTCAGAGCATTTTATACAGAAATCATCTGTAGCATGTGCAAAGGTTAAAGACATACTAAGAAAAGGTAAGAGCGATATATGGGAAACAAAAACAGCCCTTTTTGATACCATGGTTTCCTCAACTCTGATGTATGCTGCTGAAGTTTGGACATTAAGATATATGGATATTGGGGGGCAAATGGGTAGGGCAACGGGAGGGCTAGAGAAGGAGATAGGTGCGGGGATCTCCTGTCCTCTTAGCGAATCAGGCAAGCAATAGTGCCCTACTCACTGCAAACCTGACTCCAGCTCTCCTTATCCCTATCAACGCCTACTGTCACCTCCTAGCGGTGCCCCCTGGAGAATCCGATGGGATTCACGAACGACAGAGGCGGGGTCTCTTACTACGGTTAGGGGCCTTGTAGACACCCAAGTCAGGTGGAGGGAGCTCGAGCTGAGACTGAATGGCAGAGGGTGTATAAAAATATACTGTCTCTTATCGACCCACTTGGGGCACCAGGCGACACCCCAAGGTAGTAGGGAAACCTACATAGCCCGCTGCAGGGATAGGGAGCTCACCTGTAGTGTAGTTTAATCGCTCCCATACTCGTGGGAACAAAATGCCCAAAAATTTATCAAACAAATTTAACCTTAACTCGTCCGAGGATGAACTTTCATCCTCGGATGACCAAGAACATGTTTCAGGTCTCGACCTGGAAACTTTAGACGAGGAGTCGGTGAGCTCATTGATGCTCTCGCTGACTCAGGAGGTGGGAGGACTAAATGTGGACCTCGGCCCAGGGGATGTGGACGCCAGCTCGTTCAGCCCCCAGGCAATGGAGGCACGGCAGGTAAGCCCACTCCAACATACAGATCCTAATATAGCTTCCGGCAGCCCGAGGGTCGAGGAATCAGCTGCTGCGTCGCAAGACGCTGCGGTTGAGGATCCTCCCTTCAAAACTGTCAAAAGGAAGCGATTTAGGAAAAGAGCTAAATCTTCGAAACCTGGCAAGGTTTCGACTGGAAAACCCCACCAAGGCGGTAAGATGGAGGTGGCTGGGCTCCCTAAGGGTGAGTCGGCCACCAAAGTCGAAAGCGCTGAGGTGTCATCAGCGTCCACAACTAAGGCTGCTGGGCTCCCCTCGGGTGAGTCGGCGGTCAAGGGAGTGAGCGCTGGTGTAGCCAAGGCTCCAACTGGCCAGGCCGCAAGGCAGCCCTCGGGCAAGCCGGCGGTCAAGGTCGGGGGGGGCCAAGGCTGGGCAAGTAAAGTCGGGCCTGCCAGACAAGAAGAGGCAGCGCAATTCACCAGGATTTTCTGCGCCTTCAGCAAAGAAAATCAGGGGTAGCGAAGGGAAACCAAGCTACGCCCAAGTTGCAGGTGAGAGGCACATGACTGCGGTCATTCCTAATGAATATCCGCAAGTGCAGCTCACCAGAGAGCAGAGCAGTCGTTTGCAGGACGCAGTTGTCGATATGATCGACGGTCTTGCAAACGACGGCTCAGTTGAACCAAGGTTTAGGGGTGCTAGCTACAAGTTTGGGGCTAGCATCTTTAACTGTGAAGATGAAGAGACCAAGAGATGGCTCGGGGAGATCATCCGACCCATTGGCGAGGCGGAGGGTATCCCCCTCCGCATAGTCGATGCTAAGGAGGTCCTCTCGGCTGTCAGATTGGGTGGATACTTCCCAGGGAAGAAGCTGGAGGATGACGAACTTGCCAATAGGATCTGCGTGCAGAATAAAAGGGTTCCTGGCGTGGACTATTGGACGCTAGTGGTGGCCTCGAGGGATGAGAAGGGCTGCTATGCTGTCCTTACCATGCCCAGGAACAGCTTAGCATACCTGAAGGATCGCGACATGGAGGTACACTATGGCCTTAATGTTGTGGTCCTGAGGGAAATTAAAAAGACAGCCCGGAAGGAGGAGGGGGCTGGCACAAGCAAGACAAAATGCCCAAAGGTAGTAATACCCGAGGGACCAGAAAAGGCGGGGACTCCTAGGACCGAACCAAAGGGGACAGTGAGGGATGTGGCGCCCAGGGACCCGAGAAAGGTCTCTGGGGCGGCGGCTCCCTTACAACGTCCCTCGGAGGGGAAGTCCGAGGGAGTACCCGAGCTGTGAAAAAGCAAATGATAAGGCTGCTGCAGATCAACCTTCACCACTGCATAGCAGCGTGTGGAGTGTTGCAGCAATACATGAAAGGTGAGGATATTGATATAGCTTTTATACAAGAACCCTACCTTATAAATGGCATGCCTGGGGGCATCAGGATGGGGGGGGTTACGAGGTAATCTCCTCATCGGATAATCCCAGAGCATGCATCCTCTATAAAAGGAAACTAAAACTGCTGCCTTTGTGGCACATCTGTTCCAGGGACTTTGCAGCAGCCAAAATAAGCCTCAATATGAGGACGCAGAGGATGGAGATCTGCTTAGCGGCTATCTACCTCCCCTACGAAGACGCACCCAAGATAAACCTGGAACCCATGGGTGAAGCCGAGGGCAACATCATCTTAGCCCTAGATGCAAATGCCCACCACGAGATGTGGGGGAGCTCAAACTCCAACCAAAGAGGTGAGCAATTACTAGACCTAATTATAGGAAATAATCTTGATATTCTTAACAGGGGGAATAGACCGACCTTTGTCAATAAGAATAGGCAAGAGGTAATTGATATAACCTTAGCGACTGCAGAAATCAGTCACAAGGTGGGGAACTGGCATGTCTCGAATGAGGAAACATGCTCAGACCACAAATACATTAGATTTGATCTAATGACCAACCCCACCCAAATGTCGCCCTACAGGAATCCCAGGAAAACAAACTGGGAGGGGTATAGCGACATGCTGGAGGGGGAGCTAACAAACCTTCCAAGAAGGATTGCCAACAAATGGCAACTAGAGGTGCTCAACACTGCACTAACATCAGCCATAACCAAGTGCTATGAGCTCAACAATGTTAGCTGTGGAATCGAGAATACAAAAAACACCAAATGGTGGAATAAAGATCTTAGCAATCAAAGGAAAGCTCTGAGAAAGAAATTTAACATTGCTAAGAGAACTGGCAGATGGGAAGATTACAGAGCACAACTAACAATCTACCACAAATCTGTCAGAAAAACAAAAAGACAGGCTTGGATCAAGTACTGTCAAGAGGTTGAATCCACGGCGGAGGCCAGTAGGATCAACAAAATACTAGCAAAACAGTCGCAAAAGGATAAGTTGGGCTCTCTGTGGGACGGGGAGAGGTATACCATGAATAGCATGGAGACACTCGCGGTCCTGGCGAGGGCGCACTTTCCCGGATGCGATGTTAAATACATCCAAGGTTCAGCCACAACAGGTGATGAGCCCCAGGGGAGAGCGTGTTGGGGCAGAGCTAAGGAAATAATAACCAGCAAGAAAATTGCATGGGCAATAAACAGCTTCTTACCATTTAAAGCAGCTGGAGTAGATGGCATCTTTCCTGCATTGCTGCAGAGAGGACTACCACTACTTAAACCATATCTCCTAGAATTACTAAGAGGTAGCCTGGCACTCGGACACATACCAAATAAATGGAAGGTGTCCAAGGTCATCTATATACCTAAACCTGGGAAGGATAATTACATCAATCCCAAGGCGTTTAGGCCCATATGTCTGACATCCTTCCTGATGAAAACCATGGAGAAGGTACTGGACAGACATATTAGGGACAATACACTACTGCTGCGACCATTACACTGCTCGCAGTATGCATATCAAGCAGGTAAATCCTGCGAGGTGGCATTACAACACCTAACAGCCAAGATCGAAAAATCATTGGACCAGAAGGAGATTATGGCGGGCATCTTCATAGACATAGAAGGTGCCTTTGACAGAACCCCCTACCTGACAATAGAGAGGTCCATGGTGGACAAACGAGTGGATCCGACTGTCCACCAGTGGATATGCTCGATGTTAAAAGGGAGAATTATATACTCCGAATTAGGAGATGGCAAACTGTGGGCGTTACCTACGGGAGGATGCCCACAAGGGGGTGTTCTATCACCACTACTATGGTGTATGGTGGTGGACTCCCTACTGCACAATATTAATAAAGCAGGATTCTATACGCAGGGATATGCGGATGATATCGCTATCCTTGTGGGTGGCAGGCACCAGGCTGTCATATCGAATCTGCTTAACACATGCATAGGGATACTGACGGAATGGTGTGACAACAAGGGTCTCAACATCAATCCGGATAAGGTAGAACTATGCATCTTTACGAATCGGAAAAAGGTGGTAATCAGACCACCAATACTGAACATGGTCCAGATAAAGATTAGTAAACAGGTGAAACACCTGGGAGTCTACCTGGACAACAAATTAAACTGGGACAAACACATAGAATATGTGACGTCCAAAACCCTAAGGAGCCTATGGGCCTGTAAAAGGGCAGTGGGAAAAACCTGGGGAATGAAACCAAAAGTGGTTCATTGGATCTATACCATGGTAATTAGACCAATGATATTATATGCCAACGTGGTGTGGTGGCACAAAGCTGGACGGGCGAAGTCCAAAGTCCAGCTAAATAAAGTACAAAGATTGGCGTGCCTCCTCATCACGGGAGCCATGAAGACGACCCCAACTGCGAGTATGGAAGTTATGTTAAACCTCAGACCACTACAGTTGGAGGTAGAAGCGAAAGCGATGCTTTCGCTATACAAACTTGTCAAACAAGGACTCCTCTATGAACCATCTAGAAGAGAGGGACATAGAAAGTTACTAAACATAATGGAAGGGATTGAAATTCTGAAAATGAATTCAGACCTCCAAATAAAGAAACACATTGAAAGTAATTTCAATGTGGTAATAGACATTGGGAAGCAACATACAAAATGCAATGGCATCAACTGCTATACCGTGGCTCGCTAACCAAAAAAGGGTCAGGAGCGGGAATATGGAGAATGAGCGACAATAAATGCACATCCCTCCCCTTGGGGAAATATACCTCGGTATTTCAGTCCGAGGTAATGGCAATCTGTTTCTGTGCTCAGCAACTAATAGAAGACGGAACACGAAACAGAACCATTAAAATTTACTCAGATAGCCAAGCTGCCTTGGGGGCTCTGAGGAATGACACAACCAGATCAAAGCTTGTAGAGGATTGCAAAATATACCTCAACAAGCTGGCTATTAACAACAGCATCTGGGTAGAATGGGTCAAAGGCCACTCTAACATTACAGGGAACGAGAAGGCTGACGAGCTAGCCAGACAAGGTTCGGACAGCAAACCCATTGCTCCTGAACCTATCTGTGGTATAGCCTGGAGTCTAGCAAAAAGCGAAATAGACAGGCTCTACAACAACATTGCCTCTCGGAACTGGAACGCAGAAAAACTGAGACAGTCCAAACTGTTTCTGGGGGGGCTCTGCAAGAAAAGGGGAATACAACTCCTCAATCTTGACAGAGTCAAACTCAAATACCTGACAGAAATGTATACAGGGCATTGCAGATTGAATAAACACCTCTGTACAATGAAAATTAAGACCTCACCGACGTGCAGATTCTGCAATAGGGAGGATGAGACGCCTTACCATATCATATGCGAATGCGAGATATTGGCAAGGAGGAGATTTCTTCACTTTGGGGAAGCAATCATCAAAGATCCTAGTGTGGACATAAACCCTATTAATATAATAGGGTACATGAAAACACTAGGACTGTACTAATTAGTGCAGAATACACGGCACAGGCACAATGAGCCTCTAGGCTGAGGTGCCATTACAGCCGGCAAAAAAAAAAAAAAAAAAAAAAAAAAAAAAAAAAAAAAAAAGATATATGGAACCGATTGAGGTTACTCAATCCTGATTTATAAAGTCACTCTTCTTCTGGCAAAAAAACACTCCCAACTTCATAGTACATCTAGAAACGGGTCACTACCCAATTAAAGTACTTTTAATAAAGAAACTAATGAACTTTTGGACGAAACTCTCAAACATGTCCGAAGGCAGACTTCCGCGGGTTTGCTTTAACAAGCTTATTGAGCTCGATAAAATAAGAAACAAGCACGGATATGACTTCAATTGGGTTACACAAGTCAGATCAATCTTCGAATCACTAGGTTGTAAAGAGGAATTTTTACATATTGAGGGAAATTATTTGATACGACAAAAAGATGATATTTTGCAAAGAATAATGACCCACCTTTTGTCCATAGATATCAACAGGGCTTTAAATTCAGTCGCTAACCCAATATACAGGTATATTAGCAGTTTCAACATTGGAGAACCAGAAAAATATTTAACATTTACAGTTGGCTTCCATAAAGTGAGAATTGTGAGTCAATTAAGAGTTTCCAGCCCTGCAGTCACCAAGCTGTATCTGAAGAACACGATAATTTCACTTGAAGGAAACAAAAATTGTACTTTCCTCGAGCATTTTGTGGAGGACTGCATGAGTCACCTGCTACTGCACTGCTCTAAATTCAATGAGCCCAGAAAAATCTACTTGCATACCTTTATCACGAACACCAATGATACTGCTAATGTTGAAAATATTTTAAAGATTCCTGATATTAAAAAAATAAACATTATTTATAATTATATCTGTAAAATATCTATACAAATTAAAACCAATATTTAAAATTTTTATATGTATCCATACAAATTTGTATAAACTTATTAGCTCATTAATGGACTTAAATAGTTAACCAAGAGAACTCATATTTATTTTTTCTATAATTTTTTTTTTTTTTTTTTTTTTTTTTTTATTCTTTATTGAAAATAAATTACATAAACGCCAAATTAGGCTAATAAAAACATAGTTACATGTTTGGATACACATCCCTCTCATGTAAAATAGTTATTAATATGGAGGAATCTATAAACAAGTAAATAATGCAAATTTGATAAAACAGTAGGAAAAACTAAAAAAAAACCTACACAACAAAATTAACAATGCTACTTCAATTTACAATTATAGTTAATTTTATGAATTATAATAAATAAGAGTTAAATTATAATCTAAGCCAAATACTAAAGATGATAATACACAACTTATAATTACAAAATAACTTGTAGTAAGACTACTTATGTGCTATAATACAATATCAAACTTATATTCATAACTTTAGGTGTAAAAATGTTTACACTACTGCTAACTTATTTTTATTTATTTTTTATTTTTATTTTATTTTTTTTTTATTTTTTTTTTTTATTTTATTTATTTTATTTTTTTTTTATTATTATTTTTTTTTTTTTTTTTTTTTGTTTTTTTTTTAGTCTTTAAATAATATGTGTTTTGTCCGTTTGTGTTTGTATCTTTTTAGAGTTTTCTTGTTGTAATTACCTATTTCTTGGATATATGGGTTTTCAGATATAGCAGTTGATATGAAAAATGAGTTTGTTTGGGAGTGAATGTGTTGTTTGATTGTGGGAAGATTAAGATCAGTGAGCATAGTGGCAATTCTTGTATATTTGGGGTAATTATTTATGATTCTCATACAAATATTTTGAATAATTTCCAGTTTTCTGTAATTTGTATTGCATGTATTACTCCAAACAGGTGAGGAGTATGTTATCATAGGTCTGATTACGGATTTATAGAGTATTAATTTGTTTCTATTGGATAAATTAGAGTGCTTATTGAAGTAAGGGGACATTTTACTGATCATATTTTTTATTTTGTTACATTTTTTATTTACATGTGCTGTAAATGTGAGGGATCGGTCTAATTCTACGCCAAGATATGCTACTGATTGTGTCCAAGGGATATGATCGTTATCTATAGATATATAGTGGTCTATTGTAGGTCTGCGTTTTGTGAAAATTATTGCTGTGGATTTACTTTGGTTAATTTTGATTTTCCATTTGTTGTAGTATCTGTTAAGTTTTTTAAATACGGACGATAAACGGTGGGCTATGGTATCAATCCTGTATGAGCTAGTATATAGGGCGGTGTCATCAGCAAATAGGGATCTTTCAATTGATGGGATACTGGGGAGATCTGATAGATAAATGTTAAAGAGAGTGGGTGAAAGGCATGAACCTTGAGGAAGTCCAGCTGTTATTAGGTGGGTAGATGAGGAGGAATTATTAATTGTAACATATATTGATCTATTGTCTAGGTAGGAATTTATGAGGTGGATTATATAGGGTGGGAATTTGTATGTAATGAGTTTGTAAATCAGTCCAGAGTGCCAAATTTTGTCAAATGCTTTTTCAATATCAAGGTATAATTTAATGTTAGATTAATTCATGTACTTTTATGTAAAATGTGTATTTTTATTTCATATTCTTTCCCATTATGTAAATACATTTAGAATTGTCTGAGAATATACCAGACTCCCATTTGTACGAGAATTGTCTTTTATAAATAAAATGATTATCTATCTATCTATCTTTAAAATGAACATCTTACTTAAACACTTATTCACTGGAATGAAAGATATAATGTAGTTTATCTGTTCATTCTTGAAAAATCATAAGACAAATTTTACAGCTACAAAAGCAATTAGCATAGAAGTATACTTAACCAGGTTTGAGGCCATCTACATTTCAGATGCCTTAGATCAGTGATGGGCAAAGTACAGCCCGCGTGCCAAGTGTGGCCCTTCGGGCTAGTCAATCTGGCCCACAACATGGTCACACACAATTATACAGAAGACAAAATTTATTTTATGCAAAGCTAGAATATAATGATTGTTGAAGAGTCTGAACACTTGAATGGCTTTCAGGCTTTGCATTTTTTACAAATCTTCTCAGTCTCAATATATTGAACCCTAAACTCCAGGAAATTAATCCATGATATTTGGAGTCATTATCAAAATGTAATTGAAGCTATTTTCCAAACAACTAGTCAAGAAAGATTTTACTCATTATCCAAGATTAAAATCTATTGCAGTTACGGAAGAAAAACTTAGGAGCTATGAAAAAAACCTGGTATATTTTCATGAAGAATATGAGAGAAGATTCCAAGACTTCAGATTTATTGAACAGGACCTGAACATTTTTAGCAAGCCATTTAATGTGGATTGTGAATTGGTTGAACCAGAATTGCAGCTCGAACTGATTGAGTTGTAATGCAACAATAAAATGAAGCAACTATTTATCAGTGTTTCTAAAATTGAGTTCTACAACGCCTTGTCAAAATCAAGTTTCCCAAACCTGAAATCTCACGCTCAGAAGATAATTGCGATGTTTGCATCTTCCTACATCTGTGAACAGGTGTTTTAGCTACTATGAAACTTCACAAAAACAGCGTCAGGAACCGATTGACCGACCATCATTTATCTTCACTACAGCAAGTCAGCACATCTCAGTTTCTACAAGATTACGAACAACTTATAGAAGCTCAGTCACAGTTTCATCTGTCACAGACACCTTCGTACTCTTCTAAAAAATAATACATTTTTGTAGCTTTTTGCAAGTTTTCTACCAATGTACCATATATGTTGAGTGTAATGAGACAAAGTCAAAAATAAAGTTTATCACTTGTAAAACTTTGTTCTGTTCAATTTTTTCTGGCCCTAGATGTTTTTCTATTTCATCCGGCCCTCCCCTTAAAAAGTTTGCCCATGTTTGCCTTAGATGTTTATCTGAAAAGAGAAAGGCTGCATATTGAATTGAATGGGAAGCAAGTAGAGACTAGAGGGTTTGAGTTTCATAACTTTAAAATTTTAATAAAAAAAAAATTAAATAGATATTAAAATTAAAACTCCCTACTTTACAAGGTTTTCTTTCACAAAAAATATATTGAGGGGTCTCAATGGCTGAGGGTGTGGGGGCAAGGGTCTCAGTGCACCCAGTACAGTGGTTCATTAGTTCAAATCCCATGTGGGGGTGTTAAAATTTATTTCATAGTGAACCCATGAAATAATTCTTGAACACCCCACCCTGACTAGAATAGGTTGTTAATCTGTAGATTAATCCATCCTTCCTGCCCTAGTTAGAGTACACAAGGACATTAGGCCCCAACAAAAAACAATGTCAAAAAGTATGAAAAGGAGCATTATCTTTACTAATAATACTGAATGTTATTTTAAATACAACTTTTTTAAATCTAGAAAAGTTTAATACAGATTGCACAATAGATTATATTGTAAATTTCATTCCATACTAAGAAAATAATTAAATAAATATTAAAACTTACATTGCATACTTTATGAGGTGTTCTTCCATTGAAAAGACATGGCAATGGAGCATTGTCTTTACAAATAACATGGCATATTGTTTTACAATCTCGACACTTGTACGCTATTGAAGAGAATCTTAACCTTAAAATAAATTTTAAAAAGTTATAATAGAGATAAGGCAAGGAGAAACCAAAGGTTAAAAGTCGAAAATTAACAATAACAAAAACATAATATCATTCATATATCTCTCTATCGCACCTCTTTGAAATACAAAAGTGTTAGCTCCAACACAATCCTTCTACTTTTTTCTTGGTATACCTTTTTAAAGCTTTGTTGATTAACAAGAAAAATCTTAATGTCCATTTTATTAATGGACTGCTATTTCATTAATTACATTAACCTGGTACATGCTGTGATACTCAAATAATTATAGACTTACTGATTACAATACACACTGATAGCCACGTGGCAAGCGATACCTTGAGATGTGTTACAACCAGACTTTTGGTGGAGAATTCTAAGGCAGCACTTTGCTATAATTCCTTATCTAAGTAGAATGGATTCGTGAACAAGCGGTAGTTTATGGTACTGAAAGAGCTGATAAACTAGCAAGAATGGTGCAGTAGGAAGGATATTGAAAAAAAAAAAATAGTGGTTGCAGAATCTGAGAAATTTATACTATTATGCTAAAGCAAAAGCCATTTTTCATTTGTGATTACTAACCGTGTAAACTACTGAACCGATCTGGGCCAAATTTTAACCACATCATCTTCATAGTTTAAGGAAGGTCTAGCAATAATAAAGCCTACTGATTTGCAATCAATTTGTTATTAAAAAAAGTGATAATAAACGTACATGGATAACAGTGAAGTTTGAAAATTGACCAATAGGTGGTGAGTGCCATTTTACATGAGAGGTTACAAAGGTATTGTGTTATATAGAGATTGAAATTGATAATAAAATTTATTTATATTTAATTAAATAATTAAAAATGAATCAAATATGTGGTGCGACAGGTGGATCCCAAAGAAGTTTGAAAATCTACCGATAAGTGGCTAGCACCATTCTTTAATAGAGTTTACAATGGTGAAACTACTGAACCAATCTGTACTAAATTTTGAACTACATCATTTTCACAGTTCTAAGAAGGTTTAGCGATAGTAAAATTTATAACAGTAAAAATTTAAATGTACAAATTTGAGTTGTAAAAACTTGGTGTGCCACAATTTAATATACTTTTATGGTTAGAAATTCAAATCCAACCAGATGAAATAAATAAATTTTTTTCTGTCAAATGAAAATTATTACCAAAACAAAATGCCTATCCTTCACCTTTTTGATGGTGATGATCCGTGGCGCTACAGCCCAACATGGACCTTGGCCTCCTCTATGAGCTTTCGCCATGTAGCTCTTTCTTGTGCGGTCGCTCGCCAGTAGCGGGCTTTCAGAAGGTCCCTGGAGTCCCTGCTCACAGCATCCTCCCATCTAAGTCACGGTCTACCTCTTCCTCTAGCTCCATGGAGCCTCCCGTCCAACAGCTTCCTCAGAATTTTGTCAGCTGGCATCCGGGCAACATGGCCCGCCCAGCTCAGTCTTCCCAGCTTTATATACCGCATCACATCCGCTTCACCATACATCTGGTAAAGTTCCCTGTTGGTCCGCCTTCTCCAATAATCACCAACTTTTATGGGCCCAAATATACGGCGCAGTACTTTTCCTCTCAAAAATGGGAACTTCTTTTTCTTTTGCACTTGTCAGGGTCCAGGCTTCCGATCTGTAGGTGAGGACTGGTCGGATTAGGGTCTTGTAAAGCTGGCATTTCGTGCAGCGAGTAATAGCTTGGCTTCTCAAATGTTTGCTGAGCCCAAAATAACTTTTGTTGGCCTTTAATAGTCTTTGGCTTATTTCAAGAGATATCCTATTTGAGCCACTTACAATTGAGCCCAAATAAGTAAAATGGTCTACCGTTTCTAAAGGAAAAGGTCCCATTCTCACCTCTTCTACTACAACAACCCCCGCTGCAGGTCTAGCTCGCATGTACTTTGTTGTATGCTGGTTTACTGACATGCCTATGGATTCCGCAGCTTCAGCCGACCTCAAAAATGCTTCTGATAAAGAAGCAAACAATCTTGGCACCAGGTCCAGGTCGTGTGCAAAAAAAGGTCAAGTATCTGCACCAGCCTGTCAAAGATTGTTCCGCTTGTTTGTATTCCGGAATCTCTTATTGCTTTTTCAAGGGCCAGGTTGAACAGCAGGCATGCTAGACCATCGCCTTACTCCCCTCCTGGAGTCGAATTCTGGAGATAGTTCTCCCTGGATCCGGACGGAGCACTTCACCTCATCCATGGTCATCTTTATTTATCCCTATCTCATGTAGTGCTTCGTACAACTTGGGTCTTTTGATGCTGTCATAAGCACTTCTGAAATCGATAAATAGATGATGCGTCGTCATCCTGTGCTCTAGTGATTTTTCTAGCATCATCCGAAGGCTGAACATTTGGTCGACCGTAGATCTTCCTCCCCTAAATCCTGCCTGATACCTGCCGATTTCCTTTTTAACAAATGGCCATAGCTTCATGTAAATCACATTGGATAGGACCTTATAGGCACACTGGAGTAGGGTTATACCACGATAATTAGTGCATTCCAGATTATATATTCTGGATTATATTTCTTATATATTCCGGATTATATTGTATTGGGCTTTGTGAAGTTCTTCGCTGCCATACTTGAGTAGTTCGGCTGGGAATCCGTCCTCACCCGGAGCCTTATTATTGTTTAGACGATTAATGGCATCCTCAATAGTCATATGTTGGTGGGTCAGATGGGTCTGAGTCATCTTGTATTCCTAGGGCTTGAAAAGTCTCCAGGTCTCCGGCACCTTCATTCAGGGGATTTCTTCTTTTTCCGAGAGTAGCGACCGGTCCTCCTTCCTGCAGGCTATAACTCTTGGCTTAAAAACCGCCCTCCTTTCGTTGACTTTCTTAAAGAAGACTCAGCACTCGTTTGCATTTTTGTGCATCTCAATTTCTTCCAGTCGCCTGTACTCCCACTCCCTCTTCTTCCTTCGGTGGATGCTTTTCTCCTGCCTTCTTTTGTCCATATACTCTTCCGTAGCTAGACGTGTGTCTCTTCTGGACCATATTCCTATATGCTAAGTTCTTTGCCTCTGTAACAGCTGCACACTCATCGTCGAACCATAGGGGTCTTGCTGCACGTTCCTCCATACCTATCCTTTCCTTAGCAACTTCCTTGATAACTGTCGAAAGGGTGCTCCACTGCTCTAGGTCTGAACCCACTGCCATGCTGACCTCTTCAAGCCTCTGATCAAGTCCCTGATGATAACTGGCAATTACTTCAGGGTCTTTCAGCTTGGTCACTGCAATCTTTTCAGCCTCCTTCCCTAGGGCCTTCCGAACATTGGATATTCTTGCTCGTAACTTTGACACTACTAGATAGTAATCAGTATCCATGTTCACACCACGGTACGTCCTGCAACTCATCAGATTGGAACGATGTTTCTTGCTGACAAGGATATGATCTATCTGATCTACCGTAGAGCCATCCGGTGAGCACCATGTACCCTTATGAATCCTCTTTCCAGGAAAAACTGTACTACCGACCACTAGGTTCTTGGATGCAGCAAAACCGATCAACAGACTTCCATTTTCGTTGGCCTCCTTGTGCATACTATGCATTCCAATGGTTGGCCTGAAGACTTCCTCTCTGCCAATTTTTGCGTTGAAGTCTCCCATAATGACCTTAACATCGCTACGCGGGCGTCTAGGGCTCTCTCAAGCTGATCATAGGAAGCTTCCTTCTCTTCCACTGGAGATACTTCTGTTGGTGCGTAGCAACTGAAAACACTGAAGTTGTGGAACTTACCCCTTAGCCTCAAGACACAAATCCTTGGATTGATAGGGGTAAAACCAATGATTAGATCCCTTGTTCTTTCCCTGACTGTTGCTCTTCGTGACAGCTATAGTAGACAGTATGGAACTGTTTTTCCAGGACTCCCTTTCCCTTCCACCACACTTCCTACAGAGCGACCAGGTCTATTTTGTAATTGTCCAGCTGTTGTAGGAGCTGCCGAAGCGACCCCAGTTTATGAAGTGATAAAATATTCCATTGTCCAAATTTTAAGCCCATATGGCAAATCCTAAGTTGTTTCCGTGTGATCAGCCTGGCTATATCTCTTAGAGGTTTCATAATAATGGTTGTTTTAAGGGGACCAGGTTATTGGCCTGCTGCCCCCGAGTCAGGTGGAGGGGCTGCCTCCTCATAACCTCCTGACAGGCTGCTGAGTTGCCTTTTTGAAACTGTGTAAAAATATGATTCAAATGCCTTTTGTAGTAAGCACTGATAATGCAGTCAATTATCTGCAAGAGTTTCTAAATAGCTTGTCTACCAGGATTGCCAACTTTTTAATAATTAATATCATTGAAAATATTACTGCTATGCATGAAAATATCATTGAAGAAATAAAGCTCAATAGCATACTTTAATAAATGATTTTTATTGATAATACAAACAAAACAGAAATCATTAGTTAAAATTATCCAAGTTCTTTGAGAGTGAATCCTACTTCCTACACTAGGGACTCGAGTAACAGACGTAGTTGAGATTGAGATTGGACCGCATAACCAAACCCTCCAAAATAGAAAGAAAAATAATCAAGAACAATACGCAATACATACCTATATCTATTTAATAGCAAAACAATACTTATTATGAATGCAATCATTTAACGATGTTGAATCAGTTCTGCCTTCCAGATATTGAAGTGCCTTCTCCAACTTAGCAAAACCTTCTTCATGACATATTGCTAATATTGATTAGTTTCTTAGTAGACTATCCTCCCATCCTCCAGACTTCCTATCGTAATGCTCATAAATAGATTTCCAAATGAATTGTATGCAACAAAATGTTTTGTTTTAAAAATAATAATAATAAAAGACATTATTTTCATTTTTCTTCTGCAAGACACTACAATCTTTGGTAGGTCCAGGCCTCCTCAATGAGCCACCGCCTTTAGGCTCGATCCCGTACAGCTTATCTCCAGCTCCTGATTCCTAATAGGTTTCGTGCATCCGCTGCCACGCCATCAATCCAATACAAACATGCCGTGTCCTGTGCAAGATGGTCTCCATGGCTCTCTTAAGAATATCATCATCCCTCATTCTTACTAAGTGGCCAGCCCAACTGAGTCTCCCTGGCTTTATAAACCTTACCACATCATATCTTTTACAGATCGTAGAGCTCCCTGTTTCTCCTAATCCTCCATCTATCACAGGACCTATGATACAATGGAGCATCTTCCTTTAGAATGCTAATAGATCATTTTTATTTTTTCTGGAAATTGTCCATGTTTGGGAAGCATAGGTAAGAACAGGGTGAACGAGGGTCTTTTAGATGGTGAGTTTTGTTCCTCTAAATAAGAGGAAATATAATTATACATAATAATAATATAAGACGTCCAAAAGCCAGTGAAGGATACTAATTTCAAATATGCCACGAGCTAAACATCTTTGGTCACTCCTTCCCGTCAAATTAGTTTTAGTCCTTAAGGATACTATTTGAAATCTTACAGGATTTAACGAATTTGGAGACTACTTTGAAACATTCCAGGATTTAACCATTTAAAACTGTCACAGGATAGTCTGCCATTGTTGTCATTTTGAAAATCCGCCTTGTCCTTTTAAAAATCCAGCATTGTTGTACTTTTTGAAAATTTAATTCATTATAACGATTTTTACAAAAGACACTCTCTCTTCCCGTTTTAATCTTTTGGATTTTCATCCGTTTTGGTTCCCGTCTGACGCATTCGTCAGGAGGTTAGAGATAGTCTCTTGACCCAAAAGACTGCTCCTCATTAAACATTTTAACTAAATTGGTACAAACTGTGGTGGTCTTATATTAGTCGGGTTACTTATACATAATAAAAGACAAACAAACAAATAAAATGAAAAAATAGAAGGCACTGTTGATCGAGACTCAGGGTTAACAAGGTACCGAGTTTACTTCCTAGTTTATTTCTAATAATACCTGTTGATTAGGTTATTTTTAAACTATTATACATCTATTATTCATGAGAATTGCCGCAACCAAAAGAGTAAACAGTTGGAATCGGTCCCAACAAGATCAGTTATATTATCAGTTAAAAATGTAAGGAAGAAAATTAAATCCCTTCTAAAACATTGTTGAAGTCTTTAAAATATCTCATGTTTTATAGGATGGACTGTGGGGGTACATATCTATGAATGGTACTTAACTTAAGGAATCGGAAGTTAAAATTGCTTAATTATTGACAATGTAATTTATACTACAGCCTGCAAATCTTTAAAATGGTGGAGTCTTAATGGCAGATAATTAATATAATATATGTAATAAAAAATAATAATATAATAACCTTTTAAAACAAACACTACACATTCCTCCTTTCAACATTGATTTTTGCTGAAAGTTATGCGAGTGAGAACTGATTACATTCACATTTAAGAACTGGTTGTTAAGTTCGGGAGTTGCTGATGTCTTCAAAGCAGACTCTAAAAGTAAAATATACATCAATGATTAACTGAATCAAAACCTATTGATAAACCATTTTCAGCCTAAGTCCTTACCCATTGGTTTAGCAGTGAAGCGACTAGTAGACTCAATATTTTTGTTTTCTAAAAATGCACTAGCATTAATATCTGATTTCCCCTCTACTTTTAATACTGCTTTGGCTCGAATGTTATCCTTCGACGATAACTGGAATTAAAATAAAAATCAAGTATTCGAATAAAATGGTGAATATAAAAGAAACAACACTGACAAGGGGAGGACACACTCAGTCTCTCACGGATCTTGTTGGCAATTTTTTTGGTGGTTCCTGGTCAAAAAATATTAGACACGTATTTTGCCGTTCCGACCAATGGGCCCTAGAAGCCGAGAAAAAAAATAAAATAGCATTAAACTAATTTATTTTTTATCTCGAGTTTAAAAAATGATATCGACATCATTCTTGCACCAAGATTTTCAGTTTTGATTGCGAATTAAAGGAAAAATACAGTCGCTCCATAGATTTTGGTTTAGGTTAATTAAATTCTAAAAAAATGATTAGTTTTTCAAGCAAACTACCTCTACAGATTTTTTCACACAAAAATTGAGGTCAGATTCTAATTTAGCACCCTCAAAAACATTAAAAAACGGTTATTCAACAAAATCAAAAAATATCATTTTTTCACCCTCTTCCAGGAAAATGAAATTTTAAAACCGATTATTGGTTACATACCTTTAAATCGTCATTACTTTGTCATGCAATTCACTGGTTGGTATCGCTGGAAAGACAAGGGTCTCAGCTTTCTTTTACTGTATATAAATGTAAAATTCGACGAACAAAAACCTATTAAAAAAATTGGAAAATCCGAAAAACATTTTAATTTTTAACTTGAGTTTGAAACCAGATAGGATGATGAAACCAAATACATTTCAAGCATATTACCACCCTATATTTTGTGTAAAAAAATAAAGTTGATACGTTAAACCGTCTAAGCGTAATTCATGTTTTTTTCAATTTAAACAAAAGTTGCCTACCATTTGGTCAGGGAAACTTTGAAGCTTACAAACTTTTATTTTTCTATTTGGATGAAATTTCGTATTTAAGGGTTGTCTTTAATGCTGAATTCGAATCCGATATCGGTTCTTGTGAAAAAAGTATATTGAATATACTTCACTTGAAAAATTTTAGCTTTTACACTGTAAAATGTAATAGAAAATTCTTTTAGCCCTAGAATTCCATCTCAGCACCCTCAAAACTCAGGAAACCTATGTATATAAATAGATATATATCCAATTTTTTTAATAGGTTTTTGTTCGTCGAATTTTACATTTATATACAGTAAAAGAAAGCTGAGACCCTTGTCTTTCCAGCGATACCAACCAGTGAATTGCATGACAAAGTAATGACGATTTAAAGGTATGTAACCAATAATCGGTTTTAAAATTTCATTTTCCTGGAAGAGGGTGAAAAAAATGATATTTTTTGATTTTGTTGAATAACCGTTTTTTAATGTTTTTGAGGGTGCTGAATTAGAATCTGACCTCAATTTTTGTGTGATAAAATCTGTAGAGGTAGTTTGCTTGAAAACTAATCATTTTTTTAGAATTTAATTAACCTAAACCAAAATCTATGGAGCGACTGTATTTTTCCTTTAATTCGCAATCAAAACTGAAAATCTTGGTGCAAGAATGATGTCGATATCATTTTTTAAACTCGAGATAAAAAATAAATTAGTTTAATGCTATTTTATTTTTTTCCTCGGCTTCTAGGGCCCATTGGTCGGAACGGCAAAATACGTGTCTAATATTTTTTGACCAGGAACCACCAAAAAAATTGCCAATAAGATCCGTGAGAGACTGAGTATGTCCTCCCCTTGTGAGTTAACAAAAATTAAAATAAAACATCAATATTATATTTGCCTTAATACAAGAAATACTGATTTCAAGATATATTTTTTTAATTTATTTATTTATCCACTGCTGTCAAAAATATAAATCAATAATCAGCGAAATGAAAGACCAAGGAAAATTATGTAAAAAGTAACATGTTAGGCATGAGGAAGAATGATACCCAGAAGTAACTCGTCCTTAGCATTCATTAGCTTAAAGTAGTGATGTGTGAGTACTAGAATTTTTCGATTCATGGTACTGGTACCAGTACCAAAATATCGATTCTCAATTCTTAATAGCGATACCTCGTTTTAAAAATAATGTGCTATTACAATAAAAGACCCATATGTGTGCTAAAAAAGCAAACTAAATTTATTAAAGACCAATAATTATTTGATAAATAAATAAGTAAATAGCAAATAGCATGCATTATAAATAATATTTAACATAAATAAAAGGCTTAGTGAACCCAAAGGTTCGATACCAACATCACCATCCATTGGCCATACACTTCCTTCCAACCCACACCCTCAAAACCCAAATCCCCTAGATCGGCCCTGATGCAACCCTCCCATCTATGTCTTGGCATACCCTTGGTCGCTTAGCCGACAGCTCAATACTGATTACTTTTTTCGGAATTTGATCGTTACAAAACCCAACTTTACAAGCCCATTTTAACCATTGCACTGCTATTTCTTGAACTATATGTACCGGATGTAACTCGCTCAGTTCCGCATAGTAGAGCCTTCCAAATTCTTCCGTTTCTTTATCCTTTTTTGGGCCAAATATTCTATACAATACTTTATTTTCAAATACTTTAAGGCATTGTTCCTCCCTTAACATATCGGTAGTTGCTGTATAATAGTCTTATATATTCTAATTTTTAAATTTCTTGAGAGTAGGCATGAACTGAGTAGTTTTGCGACCGAAAAATAACAAACATTCCCGGCTTTTAACCTTGCCCTTATTTCCTCTTGAATTCAATGTTTCCTTGATATTTTAGGCCCTAGATATTTTAATTGCGAAATGTGTTCAATTTTAATTCCAGAATTATCCGCATCACCATAATTTGCACCATTTCTACTACTGACTATATATTTCGTTTTACCAGTATTGATTACTAGAACAATCTGGTTACCGAGTTTCATGAGCGTTGTTACGTTTAATTTAATAGTTACCTTATTTTCACCCAGCAATACCAAATCATCAGCGTAGCCAAGAACTGGAATTTTATCACCTATCTCTAATCCTTTTCCCATAAGCAGTACCTTCCTAATGACGTATTCAAGTGCTAAGTTAAATAATACTGGAGGAAGAGAATCTCCCTGTTTTAAACCAGAATGTACCTCAAACTTCTCCGAGTAAAAAGAACCGATTCGGACTCTATTAAATGTTTCAGACATGCACACCTTTACTAGATTAACCAATTTATTTTTTTCCCCAGTTCAATCAAAATATCAAACAGTTTTTGGTGGTTAATTGAATTGTAAGCCTTTTGGAAATCAAATAATATTTAACATACTTAAGTTAATTACTTTTCAGACAATGTACCCAAAATAATTCGTTTTATAAATTCTTATTTAAAAAAATAAATTTTCCAAAGGTACCGGCTTTCATTTATTACTTAAGGGATTGCAAAAAATTACTAACACCTTTCACTAAATACGGTAGATGGCAGGATTCACATGATATTCCTATAGAGTTGGTTTTATTAGTGTATCAGTTCCAAAACCGTTATAAATATGTACTGTTATGAAATGCAATCTTTATTTTGAGATAATGAAAGTTCCTTAAGAATATCTAAAATATAAATTAGAATGGTTCTATTGCCTGGCTGAATTTATTTAGTTAGTGCTTAACCTTAGGCAGTTTGATATTGTAATCCCCTCATTTTCCCATAGCCAATACTAATCAGTATTGATCTAGTATATAAAAAAAATAGCTGCTTTATTAACAAAGAATAAAATACCTTTTAAAATAAATCATGCTTTTTAATCATTAGGGAGAAAAATCGATATATTCTAACTACATGATTATTTATGAAAACACGATCGAAAACATCAGCGCTACTGACTTTGAACCTTCAATTTTTGATACCGATTCTTTTCTCAAGAACTGGTGGAATTGAGAATTGACTTTTGGAGTTGACACATTGTGTTGGCAACATACCAAAAAGCTTGAGTGATAAGTGAAAGAATTTTCGATTGAGAAGTCTCCAGTTTTTGTACGCTTCTTTTTTGCACTATTGCAAACCTGAGAAGAATAGGTCTAAAGGGATTTTATAAAATATAATAGCAAGTGTGTTTCTGTTTTAAGTTTTAACTTGGATTGTAGTCAGATCAATGGTTTAAAGTGCTTATTCTCCTTTTCAGACGCCTCGGAGAATTATCAGAGGGAAGAGTCTGGCTCAGAAATAATGCACTTGGAAAAAAAGTGTAATAACCTAGCAACCATGATAAACCAAAATATTCCAGGTTCAAGCCTGTCTGGCATAGAGTGGAATTGATTCTGAGTAACTGATTCCCCCCTGCCCCCACCCTCCCAGCCCGGAAAACACGGTGTTCGGAAGGAAAGGACGGTAAAAAACAAAATAAATAAAAATTAAATTCAGGTACTCATGATGGTATAGAAGGATCGATACAATTAGGATTGATGAATTAATTGCCATTTCTATTGGAATTGTTTTATTTGAAAACTAGTTTCGAATGACAATCATTTATCATCAGTTCTGAAACATACACTATCTTCAAAACATCAGTACTTTGCTACATAGATTATTTATATAAAAGTTTTTTTTAACTATTTAAGACAAGAAATAAAATATATTTGTACTCAGCTACAGAGGCAAACCTTTTGAAATATATCAAGAGTGGAATGGAGCGATGGAAAAAATACATAAAATAATATGACCCAGAATTCCAACTTCACTATCCATTTGAATGAAAATCACTATAAATCCAATAAAGACTCAGAAGTGGAACTAATAAATTGAGAAGAAAATAGCCTAAAATTTAATATTTATGAATCATTAGAAATAGGTAGGTTTAGTGTTAAAAGATGTTTGTAGTGTTACCATAAAATAAGATAATGCCCTTCCTATCGATCATTTCTGTAATTTTTCTTAAATCGCCTGCTTCAAATATATTATTTTATGAAAGTGGAAATAAGAGTCGAATTAATAGTTTGACTATCTCATGATGTAAAAATTCTTTTCAATCACACATGACCATTCTTTCGCAGTCAGTTTTAGGTCCTGATATTTTTTAGAAACCTTTCCATTTTGCCTCCTTAGAACTGTATATGAATGTTTAACATTCAAAACTAGTTTTCAAATAAAACAATTCCAATAGAAGTGGCAATTAATACATCGATCTGATATAAAAAAGCAAATTAAAAAAAAAAAAATTTGCATAGTCAGGATTCGATAAATGATGTACTGTATGGTATAACTGAGTCCCAAACCTTAACTCACTATGCCCAAATAGGTCTGATTATGGTGATGAATCCTTAAATTTAAGACAGAACTTATGCTTTTGGTCAACGTTTTTCTAACCTCTACTGGAGTTATTTTGGTCAATTTTTTTCTAATCTCTACTGCAGTTATTTTGTTCTCAACTATCCACATCCTTAAAAAGGGATTGTATTGGCTGTGGATCAATAACCATCAGTAGACTCTACTGGCCACATGTAGCCACTGTAACATGGGTACTTTGATCTCGATTGAATTGAGTGTCGATGCTGATATTATTACATCATTCTGTAATTGGAGTAAATGAAACAATAGTTCCATATCGAGAACTCAACCCAGGGCTGTGGTGTTATAGATTTGAATTTTGGTTTAAATATTTAATAAACATAATGCAGTCAGCTCTTCTTGATTTAGAAAGGGTTTGAGGACACACAATTATACGTACAGCAACATAGAAGAGAGAATTCCCATTAATAGACAATAAAATGTTAAAAAATAAAAAATAAATATTCAATTAAAATGTTGACCTCACAAAACCTGATAGCTGATGATGATCTTCGTTTCTTTTTATTGACATCATTAGAAGTTTGCCTATGACTCCTGCTTTCATGACATAAGAAGTCTAAATCGTTTTCATCTCTTGTGTAGCTAAGGTCTGCCATTATTGTATCTGTTCAAGTAATATGGAGAAAATAATTATTTGTCAAAAATTGAAATTGCTAATAAAAATTACAAGTAAATTTATGAAAAATCAAGCATATTTTCCAGTTCAGCGGACCGGTAAAAACTTTTCAAGGAGGTCGAAAATCATTTTTTTACCTTTCCTGAATTAGATATCCAGTCCTCAAAAGTTCTTTATAATGTTCATTCTTATTTTATTTTTTTAAATAGAATTAATTTATAATTTATTGGGTTTTTCAGCCCATCTGAAAAGTTATTTTTTTTTACCATTATGTAAGTTTTGAATAAATCTTATGTTATAGAAAAGAATAAAATATAAAAAAAAAATAAAAAAAATTTCTGGGACAATGTCCCTTAAGAATAAAAAATAGGTGTAAAAATTTTGATAAAACCTTTGATCAGAAACATATTAAAATGATAAAATCAACGAAATTAATTGTAATAAAGATAATATATACATAAATACTAACTTAAAAATATCCATAGGAAAATAAGAGAACACTCCTCAAATGAAGTAAGAAATAAATTACTGAAGTACAATGCTCAGTATAGTACAAAATATACAATAAAAGTGTCTCAATGTTAAATTTAGAGTATGAAAAAAAAAAAAAAAATTACTAAGTGGAATCTGAGCATCACTCGGATAAGAATGAGGTACTGAAAATAGAGGTATTTGAATGCTTTAAGGGAGTTTGCCTCTCTAATAGGTGGAGGAATAGAATTCCAGAGGTTGGTTGAGCAGAAGAGAAAGACACGTTGGAATGCAGAAGTTCTATAGGATGGGATATATAGGTCAGAAAGACGGAATCTTGTGATCATTGAATTGGCTCCATATCTTAACTGAAGCAAATTATAAATATAGGAAGGTTAGAGGATATTGATAATTTGGAAAAACAGTGTTCGAAGGAATTATAGTCTACAGAAAGTAGGATAGAGCCAGTATAATTCGGAATATATTTGGGAAACATGGGGGTACCTCGGGATTTCGAAGAGAAACCTGGCTATATAATTAGTTTCAATCTGTACTCTAGAACTATCGAATGGCCACCATACACTAGACAACCATAATCAAGATGAGCTATAGAAAATAAGGAAGGAATTAGGAGCTTACGTATTGACTCAGGAAGAATATGACGGGATCGGTGGAATAATTTAAGTAAACCTATGGAATGGCGGGAAATTTGGGCAATATGAGACTTACATGATTAAAATCCAAGAGTTTTGGTCAAAATAATCATATATACTATACTACATTATACTGGGATGTTCTGAAATAATTCTAGTAGAAATTAATTTTTTGGATTTTGCTCAATGAGTACAAATTTGGTTTAAAGTCATTGTAGGTCAGGCAGATAAGGACGCTTTGACTCAGGCCAGATACCTAGTTATGAGACCTTTAAAACAAAAATTATAAATGACACTATATTATGAAAGCTCATTAAGGGTGTTACGCAATGAAAATCAGAAAAGAAACAGCTGGAGGTTTGTATATGTGCTGGGCAAGAGCAGCAAGCATAAGTAAATAGCTGTGGTCTACCTAATAAAAAGTCCATTCCATACAATGCATATGCACTAAAACTGAGAGGATTGCAATAGTAAAGTAACCTATAAGCAGTATAATAAAAACATCAGAACTACTGTGAGTCACAATTAGTAATAAGGAAATTCAGTGCCAAAACAGAGGAAAAGTTGTTGAGAGATATTGTTACATAATATACTACTAATTTTCAATAACATACTATCCATTATTATTAGTATGCAAAAAATAAAAGAGATGAATGTAGATGAAATGGCAGTGAAAGTGGTAGTAGAACTAAATGAATAGCTATAGATGAGAACTTAAACACATAAAGTAACAAATCTAAGCTTAGATTTCCTGATCTACTTTAATCAAAAGAGTAACTTTTGTACTGTAATAAATTATTAGCTCCTAATTTTTTTTTCTTTAAATATAAACCTGAAAATAATTTAATTCTAAAAGGAAAACACAGGATTGTACAGCATATTCGGCCCAAAACATGAGTAAAAGAAGTTAGAAGGCTTCACAATGAGTATTTGCAAAAGGATCATTTAAATATAGTCCAGGTAATAGTATCACAATGGTTATGATGGGCAAAGTTGTTGGATTTAATAATAACTGAATTTCTAAGAAATAATCAGTGTTGAACCTGAGGGGACATGTACTAGTTTTAGTTCAAGACATAGATGGGAGGATTGTCTGAAGGCAGATCTGACTTTGGGCTTCAATGGGGATCGAATAGAAGGTGTACTAACAGCAATTTTCGGTGGCATCAGCTTTAATCCTTTGGTTTCGCAAAGCCTTTTAATTTCATTAACATACATCTAACTTTTTTTCTTTTTTTTTTGTAACTTATAAGTACTCTTAAAATTGTGACAACTATAAATGTTTGATAACATGTATCAAAATGTTAATGGATTTATAATGGATATACCTGTAGTTTGTAAATCTACTGGATTGTTCAGTCTATCTCCAAACTCGTCTGTGCCTGAAAAATATTTATTTGAATGCGAAAGTTTCTCTGAGCTCGTGTAAAATTTTAAGTCATTGTTAAACATTGCACCCATCTGCTCTAGCTTAGACATCTGGAAAAAATAAAAAATAAAAAAAAGTATCAATAAGAATTTAGTAAATAAACAATATACAACTCCAGTTACATAATAGTCTCTTTCATGTTCTGCACGTTTTCTTCTATTTTTTTCTTCATCTAAAAGTTTACGAACAATTTTCATTTGGTTGTGCATTGCAAAAACTTCATTTCGAGAATCTTTCACCATTTCAACAAGAATGTTCCTTTCCTCTATTGCTCTTATCTCACTAGTTTTCAAATTCTTACAACTGTCAAGTGTCTCCATGTAAGCTAAGAATAATAAGTACAGATTTAAAAAACTAAAAATATAATTAATAAAAAATCCATTAGAATCATATAATATTTACCATCCATTACTCTTGGAACAACATATAGAGTATTCATCACATCTCCCATAAATCTATCAAAATCATTAAGAGTAGGGTATTCTTCCATTTTGAACCAGTTGTGGATTACAACAATCAGCAAAATGTCATTAAGAAAGCATACAAATACAATATATCTAACAAAAATGTAGATTATTAAACATTAGCCTGTGAAATAAGAGAAAAATCGTTTAAATAAAACTTTACTATATACTGTCCTACGTTTAAACATTTATGTGTAAATTTTTCCCAACTTCTGATCAATTAACTTAAAACTGAGAACGATTTAAAGTAACTCAAGCAGAACTAAGATGTTTACAACAAAAGATGTACTTTACCCCTAGCAAATACCAACACGATAAAGATTATCTCAATAAATCACACAGTACACTAAAAATTTAATAAAATAAAGTTTCTAAAATAAAATCTGTATGGTAAACGAATATCCCAGGTTTTCGAAAATGTGATCTCGACATTTTAAAAGTCTAAAAAGTGGTCTTTAGAAACAAACAGTGCGTACTTATAAATAGGATTTCAATAATTTTATTATTTGGAACTACGGAACTACAGCATTGTAATTCAATAAAATATCCTACATTAATGCAGTTAATAAAGATTTCTCTTTTTTTTTCTTTCTTTATATTTACAACTGTATAAAGTATCTACATTTAGTAAATAATTAATTATTATTTGTAAATAATTTGATAAATGATAACAATAACTTGTAAACCAGCTACCCATTGGTAACATTTCAATAAAATTTCTATATTAGGTCTCTTGACCATCTTCTTTTCAGATGCCTCGGAGTGCTATCGGGAATATCATAGATTCCAAGTACCGAGACGTGGTGGATTCGAATGTTTAGAGGAGCCCCGCAGCTCTACTCCATACATCTAAATATGTCTAATTATTTTCATGAAATGAATATTTTGTAATTAATTGGAAGTTTAGGATGTTTGTATAATAATTGTTGAAGTAATCTCTTACGAAGGGTAGTTTCTTGTTTTAGTCTTATGTGTGCATACCAAGTTAGACGTTTGTCCAGGCGGAGTCCTAGGTAGCGGATCTGTTTACAGGGATCACTGAAATATTATTAAATAATACTGTGTCTGTAAGTTGTGGTTATCGACAATGGATATTTGATGAGATCTGTTTGAAGTTATTTTAATCCTCTTATTTAAACTCCTTTCTTAAAGTTTTGTGATATGAGATTAGAATTTTTGGATTCTACTAAAAGAATCATTATTTATTTATTAAACAAATGTGTCTTCACCGTTAGTTATAAAGACGATGCAGGGATTAGTTTGGAATGGTTTGTTTAAGTTTAAAACAGTAAGATTGCAGACCGTGTCTTGTCACACAAATAATCTTCTAATTTTTCTCAATGGGTCAGATTATTATATTCAATTAAATTTTTCATGCATTCCCTCAAGAATAAACATAAAATATAAGAGGCGACAACGGGTATTGGCAGTTATTTAAAATGATTGAAGAATTAATGCTTATTTCTTATAATACTCATATTCCGAAAACGTAGTTTTATTTTTCAAGGTTATTTAAAAAAAAAGAAGGTTGTAATGAACTGTAAATTTATACTCTTCTACTAAAAGTAACAGATTCTTCGAGCAGTGTTGCCAATTAGTTGCTCTTGAATTTCATTGCCGTATCTCAAAAACATAGAATCAAAACTCTTAATTTTCTGATTGTTATTGAATGATCTCAGACTCCTGATTCTGAAAAATGCTAATTAATTTATATATATATATATATATATATATATATATATATATATATATATATATATATATATATATATATAAACATTTATTAATAATATTTTACAATTATTGCCAAAAGGCTATAATATAAATATAATAAAGGTGTTTCCTTATTCATATACATTATATTACATACGAATAAATTAGATATTATTTTTTTATTTGTATAATGGGCTTAATATTATACAATGTTATACAAAACCCATCTGCATGATATAGTTTTCTAATATTTAGAGCAATATAATGTTGGCAAGAAAGTGTCAATATTCGGTAATTTCAAAAGTTTTACTAACGATAAATCGAGTTAAATTTTATCATTTCATTTTAACCTTCCAGCAGGCGCGCTGGGGTCAGAGCGACCCCATTTTCAATTTTTGTTTAATGACTTCTGAATACCTGCAACAATATCCAAGACCCCTACTTCTATTCTTAAAGTGACTTTGAGGGGTGGTGTGGTGGGAGTTGGCTTGAGTTGTCACCCTCCCTTCCTATTTAGTTTTCGTTCAAGTGGAGAAATCATTGTTGGACCCGTCTTGACCCCGCGCGACTAGTCATGTGATAAAATCATTTGATGTGATAAAAATAAGATTGTTTTTTTAAAAAGTTGGCTTTTGGTCTGATGAAAGCACATTTTGAGACAAGATCAACAATTCTAACATTGCCTACTACCACGGGGGAAATTTTGAAAAGATATAGTCACAGGTTGTTTGTTTGTTTATTTCGTCACTTTATGCTGCTATGGCTAATCGGACGATACTACGATGGGAGTACTAAATTTTGCCTATCCAGGTATAATTAGGATAGGGATCTTTAACGAGTACCTGACATCGCACAGGCTCGGGACCCCTATTTTACGTTCCTTCCGAAGGACGGCATAGCTAAGGATTTTTTACTCCCTTTAAAAAATCCTAAGGTCATCTGCCGGGCTGCGAACCCGCGATCTTGGGTTTAGTAGGTTGCTATGCTAACCACTACACCACAGGTGACCGCAATATAGTTATATGCCTACGACTTCCGAAGATCCTCTTCAAAAACGGCAAGCATCGTCCAAAAGAGGCTAATATTGTGATAGGAAAAAAGACAAGACTGCAAGAAAAACCTGTGATATTTGCAAACATAATGTGTGCAAAGAACAAAAGAAACTAGCCTTCCTTCAATGCACCATGGCTGAAAACGAATAGTTGTTCAAAATGTGTTTGATATTTATTATATTTAAGTTACCTAACTAAAGCTTTGCTTAATTTTTATATCAGATAGTTTTATGTCTTCGTTAATTTTATATTGTTTTATTATATTTATTACAATAGATAAAGGTTTTTTATTTTATTACATTTCTGAGTGTTCATTTTACTTTAATTATGAATATATATGTTGGAAAACAAAACCAATTGGACCTATATATACCAGTTATAAATACATAATAAAGAAATGGACATAATATGACTACACAATAAAGTAGGTAAGTAAAATTGAAAAAAAAAAAAAAAAGCAATTGGAGCCAGTATGACCCCGCGCGCCAACTTACGTGATGTTCGGAGACGCGGCTGCTGGAAGGTTAAGAGCAACAATTTTTTACATTAATAATAATAATAATAATAATAATAATAATAATAATAACCCGTGTGAAGTTGCTAGTCTTCCATCGGGCGCCTCCCCAGGTGGCGGATAGGGGAACGCTCACCAGATATGGTGGGCACCGGGGAAATAAAATACCCGGGGCGGACCAAAACTAGCTCAAATCCAGGTGCGTCTGAACCCAGAATGGGCGGCATCCTGGTCAGCGTCTGATCCTCATGTTAGAGGCGGCTGTTCAAGAACCTGGCAGTAGGTATAAAATGCACCTACCCATCAACATGGAGTTACGTAATAGAAGAATTGCCTCGGACGAATCCAGAGTAAGGGCTGCTCTGGAGGGATTGAACCACCAGCCCTCGACATCGGCAGGCAGTGCGAGCGGTGCTACGGTGTCGTATGGATCCGTAAGACCGGCTACCATAGGACCTACAATAAGAAACTCTGAATCACGCTTGGAGGTAATTGAATCTCCCGCGCGAGGAAGAGGACAACCCCGTCAAGATAATAGGCAAACAAGGATGAAGTGGAACCGCAATATGAATATTGCAGCAATCCGAGCCTATTTCTTGGCTACAAACAATGAATCAGATAGAACAGGCTATCGGAATAGAATCCTCAATTATTGGTATGACAAATTCCCAGATATCACTGTCACTTCCCAAAGACTAGCCGATCAAGTAAAACAAATACGGCAGCGAAAATTCCTATCGGAGGCAGAAATACATAGCATCAAGTTAGAAGTAGAAGGTATATTGGGCTCTAGTTCAAGAAGAGAGAGAGCACACGTGGTCGAAATTGGAAGTGAGCTTGCAGAGACTGGACAAGATATGGAAGCTTCAAACACAGAAGAAGAGCCAGCTAGTGAGCTGCGTGACAAAATAATAAAAGAGCATATCTGTTATGAAGGCATCCCATTGAATTATAGACCTGAGATTCCAAAAGTTCCATATTCCAGATTGACATTAAAGACTGTTAAGACTGTCAATACAGAACTCTCTGCATTTGTTACACCAGGAGCCTCATTGGAGCAGGTATGTCACTGGGTATATATAGGAGCACGCATAGTGGGAATTGAACTTGGCATAATAAAAGAAGTTTCAACAAAGCGAAAACTCGCAAAGCCAAATGCTATTGCTGAACCATCATGGAAAACAAGAATCAGGAAAAGAATTGAGAACCTGCGTAAGAAAATTGGTGTTATTACCGATTATCTCCAAAACCCTGAAAAATCCTCAACGAAATTAAAGAAAAAAATCGATGAAATTGTGGTTCTGGATATTAAAGATGCACAGATTGCTACACTTAATGAAACTTTAAGAATCTACATGGAGAACCTAAAACAAAAATTGGCTGTATACGCTAACAGAATGAGAAGGTACGTGGAAGCAGACGATCGGAGAAGGCAAAATCGCACATTCCTATTAAATGAACGGAGGTTTTATAGGCAATTGGGTTCTGAGAAGAGCGCTAAACCAGACATCTCCCCAAATATCAATGAAGTTTATAAATACTGGAAAGGGATTTGGGAAAGTGAAAAAAATTACAAAAAGGATGCCTATTGGCTGAAAAATACAACTGACAGTGTCTCACACCACCCAAACAGTGCTGCTACCAGTATAGTTGGAGAGGATGTCACAAAGGCACTAAAACAAATGAGAAACTGGAAATCCCCAGGCCCAGATAAGCTACAAAACTATTGGTTCAAAAATTTCACCAGTGTTCACGCAATATTAGCAAAGTGCTTTCAGGATCTCCTGACAGGAGTTACTGAGGTGCCACCAGACTTTTGTACTGGTATTACATACCTCAAACTAAAAGGCAGTAAAGGAATGCCAGGGCCCAGCGACTACAGACCGATCACTTGTCTTAATACGGTCTATAAACTATTAACTTCAATAGTAAGCTGCAAAATAGATCAGCACCTCATTCAAAACAGGACCATGGCCCCAGAGCTGCTGGGGAATAAGAAAGGATCTAGAGGATGCAAGGAACTTCTTCTTATAGACAGTTTTATAGCCTCGCAAGTTTCTAAAAAGTTTCGGAATATAGCAATAGCTTGGATCGACTATCGCAAGGCATTTGATTCAATGCCACACGATTGGCTTCTAGCTGTTCTGAAAATATACAAAGTTGAACCCAGTATAACAGATCTATTGGAACGCCTAATGCCTACTTGGAAGGTCAACATCTGTGTCCAAACGGTTAGTGGTGCCAAGTTTAGTGACCCGATTTTTATAAAGCGGGGTATCTTTCAAGGAGATTCTCTCAGCCCGCTTTGGTTTTGTTTAGCCCTTAACCCACTCAGCAAATTGTTGAACGAGACTAGGAAGGGATATGCCATCAGCAGAGACAACAAGATCACTCATTCTTTTTACATGGATGATCTTAAAATATATGCAAAGAATGAGAATGAGTTGACTTCCCTGCTAGAAACGGTAAAAAACATACAGCGAAGGTATTGGAATGGAGCTTGGAATCGAAAAATGTGCTTTACTAATCATAAAACGAGGAAAAGAAAGCAAGACAGTAAATATACAGATCCCGAAAGACGAACCCATTCGGCAACTCCAAGACCAAGATTCATACAAATATTTAGGGATGCATCAGCTGTTGAAGTTTAAGCCGGATATAAAGAGATATTTTGAAGATCAGTTTAAATACCGAGTAAAGAAAATATTTAAAAGCTATTTATCCGGTGGAAACTTGGTTAGTGCATTCAATACTTGGGCTGTACCAATTCTAGCTTACTCCTTTGGAGTTTTAAAATGGAGCACTACAGATCTTGAGGCTTTGGATCGCTACGCAAGAGTCCAAATGGTGCTTTACAGAAAACGGCACCCCAAGTCCTCAGTGCCCAGGCTGTATCTTCCTAGAAAGATTGGAGGACGCGGGCTGACTAGTCTGTTGAAAGCATGTCGAATGGAGGAAAACAATATTCGCAACTATGTGCTATCTAGTGACTCGTCTTTACTATCCCTGATTGGGTCGTTAGATAATAATTATACCGCCCTCAATTTGTTAACAGGAGCCACCCCAGAAATTGTTACTGACGCCACCTGGACTGATTCCTGGAAAAATAAAGCCCTGCATGGAAGATTTTATCATTCTCTAACGGACGAGGGAGTGGATATCGAAGCATCCCTAACATGGATGAAATATGGCAACATCTTCCCGGAAACCGAGGGATTCCTTTTAGCTATCCAGGATCAAGTTATCGCAACATACAGGAAAGCATACAGGAAGCATGTATGTGGGGAGACCATAGATGATCAGTGTCGCCTTTGCAAAAATGCCGTTGAATCGATCCAGCATGTAACTTCTGGATGCAAAGTACTGGCTGGCAAGGAATATCTCCAAAGGCATAACAATGTAGCCAAGGTTGTGCATCAAGCTATGGCCCTCAAGCTGAAGCTGTTGGATAAGAGTTGTCCCTACTATCATTATCATCCACAACCCATAATTTCGGAAAAAGGGATAAAGATATTTTGGGATCACCCGATAATTAGTGATCATACGATCATAAACAACAGGCCGGATATAGTGATCATAAACAAAGTAGGGAAATCAGCTTTTATTATTGAAATCGGTGTGCCATCAGATGACAATATGTTCCGAGTTTTAGCTGAGAAGAAGAGGAAATACCAGGAGCTGGCAGAAGAACTGAAACAACTATATAGACTCGATAAGTGCAGTGTCTTGCCCATGATTATATCTTGCAATGGGCTGATTCCGAAAGACACAATTTGTTCAATAGAGAAGTTGGAGCTGCCAAAAACAGTGCTACAAAAAATGCAACAAGCAGCATTGTTGGGAACTACAACAATAGTTTGGAAATTTTTAAATTCCAAATAAACATTCATGGTTGACCATGCTTGGTCCCCAGAATGTTTGCTACCACTAGGTGTGAAAAAAAATAAAAAAAACAATAATAATAATAATAATAATAATAGATCATTTTTTTCGTGCTATTAAATTTTTTATTTTAATTATGCTTTTGTACCCATATATTTTTGCTTTGTGTATTTCTTAATATTAGTTTTACTCTTGTACTGCACCTTTCATGTTTTCCTACATTAATGATTTATCATAACCTTATTGCTATAATAATCGTAATTAGTTTTGAGTAGTTCTCAAAATGATTCGCTAAAACAGTGTAGCTTATACACTTTAAAATGTTATTCTACTTACCTTGTTTGTTTGTTTTTGGTCCGTACTTCAACTATCATCCTCTACGCTACTTCTTTTGAATTTATTTATGTAGATCGTGTTTTGTGTTTTGTGTTTTGTAACACAGTTTTGTTACCTTCTGGGTAGAGATAGATGTTATAAAGATGTTAATTATTGGTCTTTTTCCTTCTTTTTCTTTCAGAAATCATAACAAATACTGCAGTAGATGTAATGGTGATAAGACATGCTCAACACATCCGCTGGAAAAGAGGAATTGACTAGCAAAATTTTAGATTACAAATTGAATATCTCCACGTTGGAAATTGAAAGAGAATAGGACTGAGATCCTCTTACAAGAATTTAAATAAGCTCAACAAAGTATTAGCGACGTTTCTATTGGATATTTTCTTATTCAAAACCAGAGGCTTTGCTCTAAGTGGCTCACACCGCTACAGAGGAATAGGTTGGCGTCAAAAGTATTCGTACGCCTGCTATAAATCATTAGAAATAACAAATAGTAGCATTATTTAATAGGATTTATTAAAAACAATAAGTCCATTTATTGTAGACATTAACACGTTTATTAATAAATTTATTTTTGTATTTATAGAACATTTCCTAAAATGATACATAAAGAATCACTGAAAAACAACAATAACATCATGAGTCAAAAATATTCGTACACTTGATAAAATTTCTATTTAATATTGACATTCGAGAACAATTAATATTTAGTCGGGTCAACTTTTGCTTATAATGTGCTCTATATGCTTTTTGGCATTGAATTCACTAATTTTTGCGTCAAAGTAACTATAATTTTGTAATAATAACGTCGCTTAAATTTTGATTGTTAGAAACACACCTTTTCCGTACTCGATCCTTTAGATATTTCCACAAATGCACTATAGGGTTAATATCCCATGATTGATGGGGTGTGGCCTCCACTTTGGTGTTTCGTACAGGACCCACATTTTAGACTTCCAAGCTGTATGCTCGGGATCATTATCCTGCTAAAAAATTTAATTTTATCCCATCTCAAATTTTTCAGCACTGATTAGGAAATTTCTTTTTATTACGTCGATGTTTTTTATATGATTATATGATTCATTATGCTATCGATAAATTCAAGACACCCCACTCTAGTATCATTCAAACAACCTCAGACCACGAGTCACTTCCTGTATTCCTAACAGTTGAAACTATATTTCTTATTTCCATTACTATATTTGTTTCTCCATACTTTTTGGCCCCTCTGAAGATTAAACATTTCAATTTTACCCTCGTCAGTAAATATTATTCGATTCCCAAGGTCACATTCATATTTTTTATGGTCTTTGGCACATTGATATCTGAATATTGCTTATTGATGGTTTTCTCCTAGCTGTCCTGGGTAAAGCTCGTACCGTCTCAAGCATTAGCGCATTGTTAAAACACTCCCCTTTTTCTCGTCTTCCAGACAAATGTTCATCCACTAATTTAGGGGTACTATTTCTTGGTTTTCTTTTAACTGTTCTCGTCATATGTCTTTAAAATTCGGACTAAATCTGCCTTTTTCATTCTGTTCTTTCTATACATTCAAATGTTTTTCTCGTTCTATATCTTTTAATAGCATCTTGGACTGTTGGATGAGGTCTGGTCACTTCTCTAAGCGACCGTAACTCATTATGCAGGCACACAATAATTTTTTTTTCCTCTTCAGTCGTATTTCTGGTTTTGCGCCCCATTTTCAATTAATGAACAGCAATAATTAGCATTAAAAATCGCTAAACCTTTACAAATGACGTCAAGTTAAAGACTGATTACATGATATCCTCAAAATATTAAGACACGGGATTGAAACAACAGTTATTCTCCAGTGTACGAATAGTTTTGACTCATAGCAATGAGGCATCTTGCTATAACGTATGAGATATTAAGCTAAATTCAATCAATTTTCTTATTAAAAAAATATAAACTCTATTCTATAATCATGAATGCAATATTATATGTGTTTAAATTAAATAAATATGTAATAAATACAGAATTAAACCAAAGAAAATAAAACTTATACTAGTGTACAAATACTTTTGACTCTGACTGTAAGTCAAACTCTCGTCAAGCGGTGCAGTTTCTAGTTGGGCCAAAACCTCTAAGGAGTGATTAAGAGAGGCAATTTTATTGAAAACTTTAACATATGGAAGATGATAAATAAGGATTTCGTGCAGTAAAACATGAAAAACATGTAATAAAAATAAATCACATTAACAAACGAGCGATTCAATCTTCTACTAATGTCCCCGGGAGTCTATAGTTTTATCTATCCTGAAGTAAATATAGTTATTTTATATTCGATTACGTATCCCCTCAAGAGAGAAGACAGTGTTTGAGATATTTTTTTCTAAAGGTGCGCTGGTCAGGAATTTTTTACTAAGCGTATTTTTGCAAAGAAGACTTAACGGGCTTGGACTGAACTTTATTGTGACCAAGGCTTACTATTAATCGGTAAAAAAAGTTTGTTTGTTGGCTGATGACGAACAGCTATGTGAGAGTAACTGTTGAACTGGAGCACGCTTGGATTTTTGTGCTACAGTTAATTGTTTGTGCCCACCTATTTAAATAAATAGGTTATGGGAATTGTTAAATGCTATCGTGTACTTACTACTTATGAAAATATAGAATATACTTACTGTTGCAATGAGCATCCACATGAGATTTTCGATCGGGAACAATTTAGAGCAAGAGCCTGTGAACCCCAGACCTTCGTTATTTTATAAAATATGAACGTTTGTCAGCGCATGCTCCCAATAGAGGTACGAACGATGGATCATGAATGAAGTTTGGGTTATCGTATTTACCTTGGCAGGTAAACGGCACTAAAGGTGTGTAAATTACCAGCCTGTTATCGTCAAATAGTAAAGCGTGATTTTTTGATATTTCCTTCAGAATATTGTTAAAAATTACGTCATTCATTGCCGGACACTTACCAACCCCTTGCCAAACACCCTTAATTTTTATTGTAATTGCAATTGTACTTACGTTATAGTATAAAAGCTGATATATATATACTAGCATTCCCATCGCGGCTTCGCCCGCCCTCATAAGTAAAGATAATTTCAACTAAAAATTAAAGTTTTATTTGTTTATCGATAAGATTCTTGTATTTTTGCATGTGGTCCAGCATTATTTCTTCAATCATTTTTTCACCCATAGCAGTAATTATTAATCTAGTTATAATTGCACTGATTAGGTGGTTGAAGATTACGTAAAAGCACCATTAGACATAAAATTTTTAATTTTAATGAATGAATTGGTAATCGAGATGGATAAAGACTATTAAGAAACTCTTGCGGAAAATAAACTGCATTATCAGTGCTTACAACGAAAGGCCCGTGGATCATATTTTTACACACAATATTAAACAGCTGAGGATCGGCATTTTGATTTTTAATAATTTTCATTCGACAGAAATAATTTTATTGATTTGATCTGGTTGGATTTTAATCTCTAACCATAAAAGTATGTGGTAGTGTGGCAAAACCCGTTTCTAACACTCAACATTGTACATTTAAATTTTTATTGTTTCTAAAACTAAAACTATGAGCATGATGTAGTTAAAATTTGGTATATTTTACTCCATATAGCTGTTTTTATAACAATTTAATTGTATCAATGTTCACCTCTATGTAACACTGTACCTTTTAACCTTTCATGTAGATGGCAATTGCCGCAATTTTTGGTCTTCACTGTTATCCACTTATTATTCATTTTTCAATAAAGAATTAGTTAAAAATCATTAGATTTTATTGTTGCTAAACCATCCTATAAAGATGATGTAGTCAAAATTTGGTAGTGATTGGTTCAGTAGTTTTTGGCGGTTAGTGGACACAAACGAAAAATTGCTTGTCCTTTTATATAATAGTATAACCTTATACCGCCATATGTTACAGTCATATAGAGCTAACAGATAATTGTGACTTACAGATAATATACAAATAATATTGCGACTATAAATTAAGATATAAGGTATCCTATCTTTTTTGTTGGATCAAACTGCACAATGAGCAAATTTGATTAAAATCGGTTCAGTAGTTTAGGTGTCAGCCTGCCCCAAGACAGCGACACGTAATTATATATATATATATATATATATATATATATAATATATATATATATATATATATATATATATATATATATATATATATTACTTGGGTATTAATGAGATGATGTTTCTTCATCAGCCAGAACGTTTCGATACCCCCTTGTTACCCCTTGTTGTTACCCCCTTGCCAGACAAGCATGTTGGGTAGCTGTTGTAGCGAGCGCTAGGCAAGATACACGCATACATATGGCTGGGTGCGAGTGAGATAGTGTGTGAGGTCTGTCGCGATCTTTCACTAAGCTGTTGTATTTTACTGCACATGCATTGTTTATTACTCAGTGCTTGTTTACATCAGCTAAAATAATCTTTTTTTTTTTTTTTTTTTTTTGTGAAGTATTAATAATTAAAGAGTAATTATTAATTTACTATACCAAATATAATAATAATAATAATAACTTTATTTGTTAAAGAACATGTTCTTGTACAAATGCTTCAAATATAAACAATTTATGTACATAATTCATGTGAATCGTTGACCGCACAGTCAATTAAAGTTTGCATTGTAAACAAAATATTATTATTATTTTAATAGGCATGTGTGAATTTGTTTTCCCTTCCTCTCTCTCTTCCGGTGTTTTTTCGTGACTTATATAAATACATGTACTTTTTAATAAATCTTTATTTTCAAATATTTTCCTTTTTAGCTTACTATTATTTAGTGAGTATGCATCAACGGAGATTTGTCAGGAGAATTCCGAGCGACGAAAGGGCTACGGCAGGGTGATGCCCTTGCGTGCCTGTTGTTCAATATTGCCCTGGAGAAGGCCGTGAGGGAGTCGGGTATACAGGTTGGGCACACAATTTTCAATCGAAGTGTGCAACTCTTGGCTTACGCGGACGATGCTGATATTGTTGGCCGGTCTCAACGCACTGTCGAGGAAGCATTTCAGGCACTGGTGGCTCCCGCAAAGAAACTTGGACTGGAAGTGAACCAAACAAAGACTAAATATTTGGTGACCGAGGAGACGCCTGGACGCAATACAACAGTGACATTTGGTGACTACACATTCGAGCAAGTCACTGACTTCATATATAACCCAAGTAACCCAAGACAATCGTACAGAAGTCGAAATTAGAAGAAGAATAATGTCTACCAACAAATGTTATTATAGCCTAAGTAAACAACTTGGTCGCCGCATCCTCTCACGTCAAACGAAGCTGCACGTATATAGAAGCATAATACGCCCAGTTCTAACATACGGCTCAGAGACATGGACTACAACCAAGAGTAGTGAACAAAATCTGCTTGTTTTTGAGCGGAATATCCTCCGTAGGATATTTGGAGGAGTTTTGGTGGACGGAACCTGGAGGAGACGCACAAACCATGAGGTATACAGTTCATTTGCGGAACAGAATATCATTCAGGTCATCAAACTGGCCCGATTAAGGTGGGCGGGACATGTGGCTCGCATGGGGGAAGAAGAATTACCTGGGAGGTTATTGAAGGAACCGCTTCATGGAAGAAGAGGAAGGCCGAAATGCAGGTGGAAGGATGGTGTTGCAGTTGACGCTTGGAGCATCCTCGGATTGCGCAACTGGATGGTGGCTGCACAAAAAACCGTGACGAATGGCGGAAGTTGCTGGCGGAGGCCCGGACCCGGCAACGGGTTGTAGCGCCGAGATAGATAGATAGATTTTTTAGTGAGAATAAAATAGGGTCCTTTCCAAGACTGAAACAATTGTTCACAGTGTATGCAGGGATTTCTAAATTAATACTACCAAATATAAACTTTTACCTTTACCTTTACCTACATGCTTGTCTAGCAAGGGGTTGGAACAATCAAAATGGTCTGGCTGATGAGGAAACATCATCTAATTATTACCCAAGTTATATATATTAAAATCAGCTTTTATACTATAACGTAAGTACAATTGCAATTACAATAAAAAAGGATTAAGGGTGTCTGGCAAGGGGTCCCCACGATGGTAAGTGTCTGGCAATGAATGACGTAATTTTTAACAATATTCTGAAGGAAATATCAAAAAATCACGCTTTACTATTTGACGATAACAGGCTGATAATTTACACACCTTTAGTGCCGTTTACCTGCCAAGGTAAATACGATAACCCAAACTTCATTCATGATCCATCGTTCGTACCTGTATTGGGAGCATGCGCTGACAAATTTTCATATTTCATAAAATAACGAAGGTCTGGTGTTCACGGGCTCATATTCTAATTGATTTATTACAAGAAGAACAAAAAAAAATTTTCCTGTCTCATTTCAATTCTGGATATAATTTTATCCTTCTATTTCTCCCTGCTCAGTGCCTCTCAGCGTGGAGGTGCCTCGATCCAAGCATCCCAACTATTCCGGTCCTTCATGTCTTCATGGAATACAATCACTTTCCTCTTTATTCTCCTATTCGAGCCACACTATGATATCCTTGGACTGCTTCTTGGTCTTGTCTATAATTTCAGTTAATGCTTTCACCCCTAGCTCCTCTCTTATTCTGCTGTTTGTGATATATTCCCCCGTGTTCGGCCGGCAACTCTTCTCAGATATTCCATTTCTGAGGCGGTGATTCTGCTCTTCAATCTGTCGAGGATGACCCGGATCTCACTTCCGTATCCGTAGTAGGGTGGGAAGGTATATTGCATTAAAAATGTGCAGTTTTACCTTTTTGTCAACTTCACGTTTCCCAACAACTGTATTGGAATTGGTAATCCTGTTGGATTAGGAAATAATATGGAAATTCCATTACCTATGATTTTATCCAAATGTTAATTTTCGACGATTGGCTGGCTGTCACTTTAGCCATTTTCACCATCACTAGTACTTGTTTACCGAACTCTACTGTAGAATGAAGTAAAAATAGAAGAGTAGGTTAAAAGATGGAGTAAAGACAAATTTGAAATTTTACAAATGTCAATACAAAGAAAAAGTTCAATATTATACCATTTCTTTAAAGAGTTCGAAGAAATGTTTTTTTTTTATTTCTTGGAAAATTATGTCAGTAAATATTACCATTAAAATTTCAAAATAAATCATATCTTTCCTTAGATTGAAAAAAAAGAACTTCAATATTTTCAATGAAATATCAGAAAATGCGATTTCGTCCACTTAAAGCCTACACGTACATGCATAAGCGGTGCAACAATTCATTGATGAATCCAGGGCCCTCTCCAAAAGTTTTCGCCATCCATTTATATTCTGTGCAGCAGGCATGGTGTTCCAAGGATGTTCCTGGCATCTGCACGGACGCTATCCATCCATCTCATATTAGTTCGTCCGACTCTTCTAGTTTCAAGAATGGCCTCGAAAGTTAATTTTTTGGAATCTTGTTCTCATTCATCCTGCCGATGTGCCCCGCCCACCTGAGCCTCCTCACGATGATCCACCTAGCTATGCCTGTGTCCTTGAAGAGTGCGTAGATTTCTTGTTTTTTTTTCCTTCTCCAGTCATCACCCTCCCGGATCGGACCAAAAATTCTTCTTAAGATCATTCTTTCAAAGATAAGAAGCCTATTTTCTTTAGCCTTAGTCCATGCCCATGTTTCAGAGAAGTGTGAGGACCGGACGTACAAAACCTAAAACGTGCAATAACCCCATAAATGTGCAATATCGTGAATTCCACGGGAATCCGGGCTTTAAAGATAACTTAGGAGGATGTTGCTGAAGAGTAGAACTGAAGATGGATAACAATTGAGTCACTAATCGAGGTCACTGCTATAAGAAGTGTAAGGTGGATGAAAACATATCTATATTTGGGTAGCTAATGCCGAATTCCAACTCACCTGGAAGGTAGGGAAAGGATTAAATAAAAAGGATCTGGTTTGTAATAAAATTAATAAATTATAAGAACCATTGCCTGATAAAATCAATTTATTTTGAAAATATTAATTTCTACATCTCATTTCTTCATGTATATTTATCAATTTTTGATGACACCTGAAATAAATTTAAGAAATCAAAATAATATCCTTGATGATTGATTTTAATGACTGAAAGTCTATGCATTAGTTGTATGGGTAATTCTCAAACTATACTCCCTTATATACCCCTATTAACTTTTAAGTCACAAAGCAATCCCATATTGAATTACCAACCATTAATTCAGATCGATTGGTGATGTCTTACTTGAATTAAAATCGATACCCTAAAATCAATTGAGTCGTTTGTATGTCTGAATCCCTCCCCAAAAAAAATAAACTTAAATTAATGATGATTCACCCTTACTAAAGTGTTTGTATATAGGTATGTAAGTCCGATATAAAACTTGACGAAAATTGGTTGAGTTGTTTTTAAGTCCCATGCCCCTCCCCCCCTCAACCCCCCGCCAAAAAGGAACTCGATTCAGTGATGTTTCACCCGTATAAAAGTGTTGGTACATTAATATGTAACTCTTAACAATTTGAAAGAAAAAAAAATAGGTGAGTGTGACGGTCGTGAGGAACCTCCCATAATTTAATGTTTATAGCATCACCAGAGCCTTACCTAAACGGCTAGTTCGACTAATCAGTTGTGTAAATCTAAAAATAATCAAATATGGAGTCCAGGAGCTTTTAAAAAATACGTATCATTTCAAAAACGCATGACGGTCGTGAGTAATAAAAAGTGCGAGGAAGAAAACTTACCCTGGATTGATGAAAATCTTAGAAAATACTCTAGAAAATGTCAAACAAGCACACCACTTATGAAGAAAACTTCACGAATTACTCTGTAGATAGCAATAATTAGCACTAGCTTATTCTTGTAGAAAATATTTAAATAACTATTTAGTGTGGTGGTCGTGAGGCCAAGCCGAGGGACAAAAACGAAACGGAATTTTCAGTTGCCCTTCATAGTTTAAAAGCATGTTAAGTTATTTTCCGATACGTGTTTTCATACTCTTGAAAAATACATAGGTTTTCTAAAAATAAATACTTAAATAACTTCCATGAAATCTCACATTATAGGTAGGGACAAGTGACGGTCATGAGCTTATAAGCCTTTTTATAGCTATAAAAAAATAACATTTTTCGAAACTAGGCTGGATGCACCAACTTTAAGGGATAGATTTATGTTCGAATTCACTAAAAATATTGATTTGGAAGTTTTAGTTCCAACTGAAGTCCAGCAGGACAGTGAAAAATCACTGCCAAGAGAATGGCCCAACAGTTACCAGTGATCTTAGTAATAAAAGTTTTTTTTTTTTTTTTTTTTTTCAAATATCCGTGATAATGTGTAGAAAGTTTTAATTTTTTTCAACAATTGTTTTAAATATAATTTATAATTTTTTGTAATTGAAACATTTGTTTTTGTTAATTATGAATTTTTAAAAATTCATTTCCACAAAAACATACATTTTTATGGTCTTCAAAGTTCTTCTTGAAGAAGGTTTCACGATAATTTGATCTGGATTTTGTATTCAAGATAAATTTTACTTTAACTCTAATAAAACATAATTTTATTTTTTCATTCGATTTGAACCTTTTTCTTCCTTGTTATGATCCGCGTTGGATCTTTGGTCTTCTATGAATCGGTAAGGATATCCATAATGGAAGCCTCCAAACATTCCTGGCACACCGCCCATAGCAAAGGGTAAGGCTTTCATTGCTTGAATAAAGCAGTGTGGTTTTCCATCCAAACATTGGCCCTGTATAAAAATTTCATTAATTAAATATTGGGAAAACAGAAAAAAAAAACTGTCAAGATAGAGAACTATAATTTTCTTACAATAAAAAAGAAAAGGAATTAAAAGAAATCAAGGTTCTTGTGGAAAATAAAGAAAGAGTTTTGCGTGGTCGAAGGAAAGGAAGCAAAGCCAAGTAGAAATAATGATAAAAGACAAGAAGAAAATGAGGATGGAAAACTAATAATATTCGCGTAGTCTTAAAAAGCCGTTTCGTAAAAAAAAAAAAAAAAAAAAAAAAAAAAAAAAAAAAATGGTATGGTTGTACTATTCACATTTATGTTTAGTAAAATTTGGGTCATTCCAAGTAAAATAAACAAATGGTTTGGACCTTGACCTCTCCGATTTCTTTGATTTTTGGTATAGAAGTTTTACTTACCAAGACTAGTTAAAATGTAAAATGTAACATTTTTCTGACTTTTGGTTTTTGAGTTATAAGCTTTTAAAAACTCAAAAAACTAATGTTTTCGGTCCTTACTCTGTACATTCAAAATTATGCTATTAAAAAACTATTGCTTCTAAAGATCTCAAATTTGCGGCATTCTTTTCCATTTGAAATGCCCTTTAATTTGATATATCACTTGATATATTTTCGTATCATTTAGAATTTTTTCGAAACGTCCAAAAACGGTTTTCGTAATTCCCAAAATCCGTACCCTTCGATTTTTTCGAAAAAAAATATATGTGATTTATACTATTACTGACTACGTGTGGATAAAATTTTAGGATGGGACGGAAATGGGTTCTTGATAAAAAAAAAAATATTTTGGCTTTTTTTTAATAATTTGCCAAGCGTATATCTCGGGAACGGTACAGAATATGAAAAATGTGTATAGAAAAAAGGGTGTAGAGAATTTAGTTTACTTAAATTTGGTAAATAGTCATGTTTTGCATATGATGCACCGTTTTTGAAATATGAACGCAAAACCACAAAAAGGAACCTTCCTCGTCCCCCCCCTTCCTGTTCCCAGACCCGAAAACTCCAGGACTTTTAGTATGTTTACTCTCTAACTACCCTGAACAAGTTTCCAAAGAAAAACCTTGGATTACAGAAAACACATTCTATTATACTCCATTGACTGGACTAACTGTCCATTAAAAAAAAGACAAATTTTTTTTTTATCAAGAACCCATTTCCGTCCCATCCTAAAATTTTGTCCACATGTAGTCAGTAATAGTATAAATCACACACACACATATATATTTATATATATATATATATATATATATATATATATTATATTTTTTTTTTTTTTTTTTTTTTTTTTTTATAAATCGAAGGGTATGTATTTTGGGAATTACGAAAACTGTTTTTGGACGTTTCGAAAAAACTCAAAATGAACCGAAAATATAGCAAGTGATATATCAAATTAAAGGACATTTCAAATGAAAAAGAATGCCGTAAATTTGAGCTCTCTGTGAGTAATAGTTTTTAAATGGCGTAATTTTGAATATACTAAGTGAGGACCAAAAACAGTAGTTTTTTTTAATTTTTAAAAGCTTATAACTCAAAAACCAAAAGTCAAAAAAATGTTATATTTTACATTTTAACTAGTCTCGGTAAGTACAACTGCTAAACCAAAAATTATAGAAATCGGAGAGGTCAAGGTTGATTTGACATGGAATGACCCCGTTGTAATTTAAAAACAATATCCATATATTATTTTCAGATTAATAGATAGAATAGTATGATATCAATCACAGATAAAACATTGCATAAAATCGTTAACTCACCTTTCTCATATTGGCAGGGTGTGCTGCTAGTATCATGTCATTCCAGAATAAAAAATGTAAAAAGTATTTAACGCTTTTTTTTATTTCTTTGAATCTCCCTGGCATCTTAGCTCCTTTCGGTTATAACAAGTCCAGTAATTTAAATATGACAAATGATATCGACTCAGTTTTAAGTACGACAGAATTGGCTTATCTAAGCGGTAAACAGCAGGTGCAATCTTATCAGTGGATTTGTAACATTCATTTCGTAAATTAGAATATTTATCGCAAATATCCTGAATTAAATATTCAACTTGAGGGTTGTTTCATCCTTTTGACTAAATTTCTTTCCTTTTAATTTATAATTAAGGGTTTTGTTTTGTTGACGCCATGATATTGTAGATAGTTTTAGTTGTTTGATGAATTAATTTTATTAATTACACCTTATTGTATTAATTTTGTAAATTTATAAATTAAAGTTATTCTTTTATATAGGTTGTATCTTCATCCTTCACATAATAAATGAGCAGCATCAAAATTTGGAAAACACATGCACATGTACTATTCACCAGTAAAAGTAAATTGGACATTTGGTGTTACCAATGTCCCCAAAATGTTTTACTATTTCACACGACTTTGCCCCATCTCAACCTGATTGAAAACATATGAATTTAGATATTCTGTGTATGTAGGGTAACAGACCCAATAGTTGAACACTTAAGGTGGCTTTCCCACTAAAATCCTCGTTATAGAATCAGCTTTTGATTATGTCTGTCAAAATTTTCTTTTATCTTCTCAGAGTCTGTGAGGATATGATGGTATATTATTTTTTAGATTAGATGAGTGTGGAATTTTGAAATAATTATCAAAGTCAAAACTTACCCCGGCCCAATAGTTGGTTACCAATTTTCTTCGGATCTTAAATTCATAAATTGTTCAATTTAGGCTTCCAGAGTCCCTTGTTAATGTAAGATAGGTCTCTTAAAGGAATCTGCTGCCTATCATTGAGTTCTCTTAGAAATGGGTCATTGTTTTTACCCAAATGACAAGTTTTGGTTAAGGCAATCATGAAAAAGTTTCACATTAATTTTTAAGCTTTTTTATTTTCATTTATAGGTATAAGTTACTGAAAATATTGGAACTATAGAGAAATTTCTGATCGAGAACGTCACAATGGTTCGAGATTACCGGATACCTCATTAGCGAATATTGCACTCTATTAACTATTTTATCTTGATGAAGTTAAAAAACATGTCCTCCCTGTCACATTCCTATTATTGGATAACTGATCTGAGAGAAAAATATCTCTCCTGTCCATTAGGTTTTGAAGGTAAAGCATAAAGTTTTATCTTTGATTCTTTATTACATGTAAATGTGAAATTGTGGTACCCCTCTCCACAACACCAAGCCTTCATGTTAATTTATTGAAAAATTACGCTTTGTATAATAAATAACCGATATTTTATTAACGGAGGTATATCATTATTAAATACTTAACTCAATGTTCTATGCTATTGGTAGAAACTTTTTTATTAAATCCCATCGAATCTTTCTAGGAAATAATGGGAGGAGGTGGAGAATTCCTGGAAAGTCTGCTCCTTCAGAAAGAATTATGAAGATCAGTAATGAGTTATTGGTTTTAATATACACATATGTTGCTAACTAATTTTCGAATTATTAAAAAAAAGTAGATGTATTCAAAGATAGATCGATATCTTATTGCCGCAATATTGACGTCGATTATTGATATTTATCTCATTGTCAAATCACTCTATACGTAGTTTGTAGAGGTGGGCAAAGTAGTTCCTTTTAGGGAATAGTTCCTTTTGAGGTAGTTCATTCAATGAACTAGTTCATTGAACTAGTTCCAATGAACTACATAGTCCATTTTTCAAAAGAACTATGGAAATGTACTGAACTAAGAGAGGAATTGAACTACGGGAAAAATGGAGGGAACTGAGATGTCAAATGAACTATACTGAAATAAAAAACACTTCTATCTTATTTCTGCATTTATTTACATTTTTTAATATTTATGATATATTTACATAGATTACATTTATTTTCTATATTTTTTATTAAAATCACCTATATGAAACTGAATCTTTCAATATAATTTTCACTGATTTTCAGCAATTTAATTAACTTGAAAATTTGCACATGCTTCAAGAACCAATGACAATACAATAATTACACAACTTTGTTCTTATATTTTCACTTAGTTTAGTTAAATTACCCCCGGAATTCTGGGAGGTCTGTCTTGCAAAAGCTGGAGTAGTAGTTTTTATGTTTTTATATGGACCTGATGAGTCCTGATAATATAATATCCAAAATGAAACTTATTTTGATAAGGGGAAAATGTTTGGGGAGGAGGGGGGCAAAAAAACACAAACTTTTTCAGATTTTTTAAATAACATAGAAAAATGGTTTCTTAATTTACAAATTTAAAAATGGTAAATGTTATATTTACAAAACTTATAAGATTGTTCCGATCGGCGAAACCAACCCCTACACGCGCCTAAAATATCTTTTATCGATTCTAACCAGGGGCGGATCGGGAATTTTCGGCCCACCGGGCAAATGCTCTTGACCGGCCCGGGCTAAACCCTCCCCCTCCCCTCATCACATCCACAAATGATAACCCTGTTCACAATATGAACTTCAATTCTAAACATACTCACTCTTTCATTTTATGAGGGCGTTGAAAGGTTGTAAATAATGCTAAAGCGTACAATTAAATTCAAACAACAATTTGATTATAATTTAACCAAAACGATGGAATGATTTTAAGAAACTTTCTAAATTCTACAAAACTTGATACGAAGCAGTGTTTACTTAGACAATGCACGTCAAGAAATTTCGCTTTTTAGGGGGCCAAATAGGGGCTCAAGTCTCGAGTGAAGTTTTTTTTTTTTTTTTTTTTTTTTAAGTATATAGTTTTCCTATAACCGATAAAACGTAAATATTTACTTTTTTTTTTCCCTTTCTTTCACGGCCCCACCGGCCCTTTACCTGCCCGGCCCACCGGGCGGTTTCCCGGTATCCCGGTGGCCCGATCCGCCCCTGATTCTAACCTTGTTTCGATTTATTTCGATGTTCTAGTCGCTGCTTTTAGAGGGGAAAGGTTATTCTCCTACATTTACTGAGAAACTCTAAATCCCTTTTCAAAGTAATCTTAACTTCTCTTTACCTTCTAATATTAAAATGAGAAATAAGGAAATAATGAAGTGGAAATAAGAAAATATCGAAATATAAGACAATTAAATATTCTTCTCCACAAAACGATAAAAAAAACTTTATTTAGGCAACTTGTACAATTAACATGAAATGAAATATATTGTACTATAATTAAACTAGTTAACTACGAGACTAAGATACTACTAATGACGGGGAACAAAGAGAGGGGGTATATATACAGGCTTGAGAGGAAGAGCCAACTATTTTCTGACACTTCAATATTCTTTACCATAACTTCTCCCTTCTAAAGAAAAAACTCAGTGAGAAAAAAACAGGTACTTCCCATGGTCTAAATGTCTTTGGGGGTTCTGGTGCTGGTTGTTCCGTTGTTCGTTGACATAGCTTTGAGACTTTGTAATATACAGAGATTACATGTATTAATAATAAATATGATATCAAAGATAATACTAGTAATAGCAGTCATGACAGCAATTCTTATATTATATGACATAATATAATATATTATAATTTTCAGTTTCTAATACCTCAAATGTATTATTATCTTCTATAGGTAAATCTAATTTTTCCAAAGTTATATTAAGTTTCTTATATGTCTCAATTTGATAATTAAATAAAAGAGCATCTACATTTACATACATATTTCTTGTTTGATTTACAATCAATTCATTATTATCTAATTTAATTACAGCAGTTTCAGGCAAAGATAAGGGATGAGATATATTAGTTTTAATAGTAATATTCTTAATCCTAAATGTTACATAAATATCTATTATATCAATATATTTTATAAAGGTTTATTATCAATAAGTTTAGTAGTGGTACGATATTTTAAATCATTATGAAAAGCATATTTAATACATTTATTACTTAAATTTCTAAGGTTAGTACAATAATAGTTATCTTTAATATATGTACAATTACCAGTAAATATTTCTGAAATATTATACAAGATCACACTGTTTTTAACAAGGGTTACAATAGTTTCGTTTTTATGGCTAACTGGTATTGATAGAAAGTATATAGCGCTTAAAGTTTGAGTTTTGACTGGGAGAGAAATAATATAATGAATAATGTTTTCCTTAATCAAGCAAGATATTTTACTGGTTAACCAAATTGTTTCTAAATCTTGTGAAATTAATGTATCGTTTAGGTCAGTATGCTTTATGATATTTGAATGTGGTATTCCAAGTCTACATGTTTCTAATGAATTTTCGATATCTAATACAAGTATTGTGATCTAATTAAGTATATTATATAATTCTTCCAAATGTAAGATGTATCGGGTTTTATCCATAGATTTTAGAATTTGTGATACTTGTTGGTTATTATTATTTAAAATTTTAGAATGTTTCTAAGGGCTTGTGATTAATACTAACTTCGTGTGCAATATTGTGTTCTAAGTGGTACGAGTTTCTTTCTAAGGTGTCAATGACTTTGTCATAATGCTCTTTGTCATCAGAATCTAAGTTCCCAGTAATCCAGCTGATGACTTTGCTTAGTCCGTTCACTAGACCTCTTTTCTGTCTTTAAGGCTTGCACACACAGAAAGCGGTCTGTCGCGTCGGTCAGCGATCCAGTGGCTGTCGCAGCGGCCTGCGATATAGGGACGTCACATAGGGAGCTCACACATTCTGGTGAGCGATCCGCTCTGGTCTCTTTCCTCTCGTGGCGTAGTCCTTGTTGGTGTTTTTTATATTGAGTATGAGCTCAGACGAAGAAATTCTCCTTCTCCTATTTGCATTGCAAAGCCAAAAGAGGAAAAGACGATGCTGGGCGCATGAAATTAATAAGAAGGGAAAACGACTAGGGGGATATCACCGCTTATGCATCGAACTAGAGTCACATGAAGATAGGTTTTTCAAATATTTCCGAATGTCGCGACAAGGTTTCGAGAAAATGCATGATTTGATAAAATGCAGGATTGGAAAGTGTACAACGAACTGGAGAAAACCAATTGAAACAAGGGAAAGGCTAGCCGTTTGTTTAAGGTAAATTATGAAATATATTATTAACAAATAATATTGCACAAGTTTATTATTATAATATAATACATTATTAAAATAAGTCAAAAATTATTAGGATTGTAATTTTTAAACACATCCCGTGCATTAAAGAATGCATTGTCACCAGTGGAAGGCGTTTCTGCATTGTCGTCTCGGTAATTCAAAACTTCGAATTCTCTCGAACTTGTATCAGAATCATGAGGTGAACTTAAATATGCTCTCTCCTGTTCCTGGAGCTCATTTACCTTTGTTTCTGCGAAGAGCGTTGCCAATTTTAATTTTAACATGGCTTGAGTCCTTGGCCGAAAGGTTTTAAATGTAGCCGCGTAGCTCATGAACATGTGGTCGATCCCGTCTTTCTTGCGATCGATTTTTTTCTTGCGATTTATTATTTTTTTGCAAAAACTCCAGAACTTTATCGATGGAGATTCGGAAAATGACCCTTTTTTTTTTCTTTACGGGAGGTGGAGGGAGCATTATATCTGGCGCCGCATGGTGTAAATCACCATCAATGTTTTCCACCAGAGGTGAAGTAGGTTTTGCTGATGGAGAGAAGCTTTCATCCCTACTTTGGCTTGCTCCTATGTTGCTGCTCTGGGCTCGATATATGAGGGTCGCATCGAGAATAAACAAAACAATGATTGAACATTGCCCAGTGGTGTCAGTGTGAATTAATGTGACTATGTGAGAATATCACAGCGTAAGGTAAAATTTCAAATATTGTTAAATGTAATAGTAAAATAGTATAGAATTGTAAATATAATATAAATTATTGTAGAACCTGAAAATGGAGCAAATGAGATCTGAAACATGTCGAAATGAATGAATAAAAAATGAATAATGGGGAGTTATGCCTTTTAAAAAATGAATGATCTATTACTTAAAAAAATGATACTTACTTGTTGAATTTAATTCTTTTGCTATCGCATTCCTTGCTTCCGCCTTCATCAAAACATTTTTGTAATGCTCGTCGGCACTATCATACAGGTGGTGAGGCGGTCAGGGTTGAATTTGTAATTTTGTACTACTGGATCGCTTGTCGCCACGACGAAGAATGGACCGCGAGGGTAGACCGCGTGCTATTTGACGGGGATGATTCAATGTTGTGTATTACAACCAGACCACCCGACCGCTTCGGTCGCAGATCGCAGACCGCCGCTACAGACCGATCTCTGTGTGCCCAAGCCTTTAGGAGTGATGCTATTAATTTTATTTTTTAAGAAAATCAATTGTCTATTAATTATATTATACATATTATCCATAGAAAATATTTTAAAGTGTTTTAATTCTTTTTCTACTGTTTATATTTCTAATATTAGCGATGTAAAATTTAAATAATGAACAATAGTTTTATATTTATTAATAATTTTTGCATCAGGTAATCTAAAAGTAACTAAACCTGAAGAATTTTCTACGTTAGTCATTTTATACTGTAGAGTATCCTTCGGTATCAGAAATATTATTATCATTAATTCCCATAGGTCCGTCATCTGAAACAAATAATTGGTTTTTCTTAATTTTCCTTTTTCTTTGTATATTGTCAGTATGTACTTTGATTGTCTTATTTCTATCTTGAAATTTATGAACGGGTTTATAAGGGTTTTCATTTTTATTTCTAGTTCTGACCTTAACATATGGATTGTATTCAATTTCAGGATTTTCTCTATTAGTGTTTAATTTGTTGGTTCTAATTTCTTTTTCTTTTTCAATATTAGTTTTGATATTTCTATGTAATAAGTCTAAATCTTCATGATATTTATTAACTAGTTGTTCTTTAATTATACCTTCTAATTTATTGGGGTCTTTTACTAGACCAAATGTTATTTCATTAAGAGTTAGCTATAAATTTTGATTGAGGGAATTGTTAAAAGAATAAATTATGTCATCCATATACAGTAGAGTATTTGGGACATTGGCGAGCATAGCGTTCATTGCTCTTTGGAAGGTGGGGGGAGCATTGCACAGACCAAATGGCATACGAAGAAACTCATAATGACCGGAGTCTGTGGAAAATGCTTTTTTTTCAATTGAGTCTGGATTCATCTCAATTTGGTGGAAACCAGAAACCAAATCAATGGTAGTAAAGACTTTTGAATTATTTAATTTATTTAATAAGTCTTCAATATTGGGCAAGGGGGATCTATCTGGAATGGTTTCTGCATTTATTTTCCGGTAATCTATAACCATTCTAATCTTTTTTGTGCCGCTTGCATCCGCTTTTTTGGGGACTATCCAAATCGGGCTGTTATAAGGGGAATTGGTTTCTCTTATTATTCCATTTTTTAATAGTTTTTCTATTTCTAAATTTACATCATTTTGAAAATGTTGCGAAAATCGATTATTTCTGGTAAATATAGGCTTGTCAGTTTTTAAACGAATGGAATGTTTTACTAAATTTGTGCTCTGAAAATATCTTCCTCTGTTTTAACAATTTCGGGATACTTCATTAGGGTATCAAATAATTTTTCTTTTATTTCTTTATTAATATGATCATGGCGAATGACCTTATATAATTCATTTTGATTATTAATTAAATTTAAATTGTTATTATTTATTATCTTACCGTTTTTAATTGTTACATTTCTTATCTTAAATTCTTTTACATTTTTACTAATATGAATATCTGTTGTTAATTCTTCCATTCCTTTCATACCTAACAATAGGTTGTACTTATTACTAAATTTAAATATTTTAAACTTAACTAACAATTCATGGTCTAGTCCTAAACACGGGGCGAGGTCTAATAGTATTGAACCATTACCTAACTCACTGCCGGTAGGAGTAGTCACAATGAACTCTTCTGAATTTATTTTAATTCCTTCAGGTACGGAATTGGGATTAATATAATTAATTTCTGATCCGGTGTCCACGAGCCAGTCATAGCCTAATAAGTCCTTGAATGTTAGAAGTCCACTAATTAAGTTGAGGATATGTCGGGGGCAGGTTCGGGCTCGTTTAAGCATAAAAAACTATTTACTTTTTGCTCTAATTCTGCAACCCTTTGTTTTAAATGATCATTTTCATCTTCCATATGATAAACATTGTTACTTTTGACTGTTCTCATTGACACAGTATTTTGAGAGTTAGGATTAAATGGTTGTGACGGGAAAGGTGTTTTATTATGTTGTTGCCCGTTAGAGAAATGGTGCTGATTTTGATGGTGTATAATTGTTATGTTTATAGTCTTGATAACTCTTCTGTTCATAATTATGATAACGGTGTCGTTCATTATAGTGTGGTTTTTGTTCATGGTGTTTGTTCCAGTTATGTTTAAAATTTGGACGATTATAATTATGGTAATGATTATTATGCCTAGGACCGTTATGATAATTTTTTTGTGTTGGTCCGTGGTGTTCGTTTTTATTTTGACCTTGTGGGTATAAATCATCCACTATAATTCTACAGTTATTGTAGAGTGTGTTTTTCATATCAATCAAGTCGCGTATGACAATATGGTTTAGTGCATCTTTAAGCCTTGGGGGTAAATTTCTGAGAACATGGTCAATTATCTGACCTTTTTGGGATTTTATTTCTTGGTCTTTGTTTATAATAATATCTATATCAACCATAATTCTATTTTGAATTAGGATTTGATATGGCAGAACCCTATTGATGTAGTCAATTGGGTGGTCGTTTTTGTTCATTCTAATTTGTGTTACTTCATGTTGTAAATGTGAAGTCGTCCGCGAATCTTTAAAATGGTTAACTAAATGTAATTTAAATTCGTCAATAGACCCAAAATTTTCATACATACAAAGTTGTTGGGCATCACCGGTAAGTCGCGATAAAGCTATTTGAATTAGTTTATTTTCATTTTGTGCGCGATTTAAAATTTGTTTATTACAAACGTTATTATAAATAATTTCTAGTGGTTTTATAAATGCAATTAATAGAGTTGGGTCACCATTATAATATGGTAAGTGACCATAATCTTCTTTTGTCATAGAATGATTTGAAGTCATTTTGCTACAGTTAATATTACTATCAATAACAGTTAATTCTTTATCTTTAATTATAATTTCACTTAGTTTACTTTCTTTAAGCTTAAATTCAGGATTCATTAAATTAAATTAAATTAAATTAAATTCATAAACATACAATTAATTGTACAATACCTCAAAGCTATGTAAATTTTGAAGAGAAGATATCAATGATGTTTTTCTTGAAACCGGCGTAAAGTGTTGAAACACACCTCCAAGCAGTAAGTCCCGATCCTGTTACCAAATGGCTATTTATTCAGATCTACTTAGTGGCCTTACAATCAGATCTGTTATCAGGTAGTCCCAAACTCTGTTACCTCAAGGGATATTTCTTCGAGTCTTCTTGGCCTACTAGAATATTTCTTCAATCTTCAAACTTGGAGAACCGCCAGGTCCCTATTTGGGCGCCAGTTAAATATTCTCCACAAAACGATAAAAAAAACTTTATTTAGGCAACTTGTACAATTAACATGAAATGAAATATACTATAATTAAACTAGTTAACTACGAGACTAAGATACTACTAGTCTGTGAACGCGAACAAAATATATCAACTGATGACTCTGATCAAGATTACAAATGTAGCCTTCCAGAACCTCAACCATTTAATCAGAAATAACTAAATGAATTAATGAGGGATCTGAACTTACCGAAAGAATCTTCAGAATTTTTGCATCTCGTTTAAAAGAAAAAAATTTGCTTAATCCCAAAACCAACATTACTTTTTATCGTACCCGAGAAAAGGATCTATTACCGTATTTTTCTCAAGAGAAGGATTTAGTCTTTTTTAAGGATGTTGGTGGTATTTTTCAACAGTTGGGTTTAATAAACTACAAGCATAAGGATTGGTATATTTTTATGGACAGCAGCGAAAGAAGTTTAATGTGTGTTTTGCTCCATAGCAGTAAAAAGTAGGGATCCATTCCTAATGCACATTAGACGACTTTGAAAGAAGAATACACAAATATTTTATGCAAAGAGATCTACCTAAAGTCGTTTATTCAAGGAAATCCTATAAAAGATCATTTTATAGTAATGTTCAATAAAATTTTGTTAACATTATGTATTAATTTCCTTACATTTGTTAATCAAAACAGTAAAATTTTATATTTCACAAAATAAAACTGTAAGCAATCTCCCAGTAATTTTTTCATAAACAGGACCTTTGAAATACCCAATAACAATAAAAAAATTAAGGAAACAAAAATTGTGTTGACCAGTGTTATTAATTGGATTAATATTTATTAAAAATATTTAAATATTGAATTGGTTTTGTATGTTTAATTAAAACATATATTTTATACAGAGATGCTTGTGAATTATGACCATATATTCTCAAATTATGTGCTTAAAAAAATGAACAAAGTTACAAATACGTATGTTTGTACACGTATGTTGTACATATGTTTTCTTCTTTTTTTTTCAGCAAAACCTTGTGCCATCATTGCTTAGTGATAAACTGGACTTGATGAAGTGTCCACCGATACGACCACCTCAGGTAATTTAATATCTGTATCTATATTATTAATATGTTTTGTATTAATATGGTATAATTCCAAGTATTTGTATTATTTCTTTAATAATAATTATTTTATAATGATAACAATTAGTTATCAAAGCATAGTCCATTGTTATCTACCATCATTAGCCATCTGCTAGCCAATTGCTTTATCCGACTCTGATACCACCACTTAGGAGGAAGCGGTATTGGAAAAAAAAAAATTATACCAAGATAGGTGCAATGCTTTATTGTTAAAAACAATAGGACATGAAACTAATGAGAACTTTAAAAATTTCACAAGAGTGTCATCTGAGGACTGTCAGTTTATATTGAATAGTGTCAGGATTATGGGGTAGGTTCAATAATACCCAATAAGGGCTAGAGAACTGTCTTGAGGTATTATATATTATCTAACATATTATATTCAATTGAGATATTATAACTGAGAAGAATAGCAAAATAATAACACAGTGCTATCCTTTTGTCCAACCCTAAAATAACATTATTATTTGTTTATCCCAAGAAATTATTTTTATTGTTCACCTTTTGGGCAAAGTATGACTAAATTTCAGTAATGTAATTTTATATGGTGAGAAAAAAAAAATTAACTATGATGAATGTTTAATGAATGAAAGAAATCTTTGTGGGCTATCTTTTTGTCCTGGGCCTTAGTTAGGACTGAAAACAAAATTTTCAAAATCTATCAATCTTAATTAATTAATAGCTTCTATATTTTGATTGGAGTTCTTAAAATTGAGTTTTTTTTTTCCCTGGCTCATGTTGGAGTTGGGTGATAGTAGATAGTTGCTATCAATATATCGATAGGTCATGCCTATCGATGGCCACTATCGATAGTGTTGACTATCAATAGATATTTTTTACCCTCAAGTTTTAAAACTCTCAGAATTATGCTGATCTGTCTCTGTCCAGTGTCGAGTTCTTTTGAAATTGAATTCGGAATTCCTAGAGCTCAAGGGTTCTACAAAGTTTAAGCCAAAGAAAAGCAGAAATGCTAGTTTTTCTTTCAGGAAATATGTGGCTCAAGGAGCACACTTGACTCTTGAAATTAACTATTTCATTTTTTTTTTTTTTTCTGAAGATTTGATTTGTTCATTATTATTGTAACCATGTAAATTGTAAATACTTTTTTAAAATTCAAATAAATTATTTTTTTTCTCTCATCTTTATGATATAATCTTATAATTTATAATCCTGCAACTTTCAAATAGTAAGTAGATAATTGAATTTAATTAAATTAGTTGAAATTCTTTATTGAATAGCTTTGGAAAAAAAGGAAGCAACTATCGAAAAACTATCGATAACAATTGTTAGTTCTCAACCGATAGTATCGGTCTATCGATAGTGCTGACTATCGACTATCGCCCAACCCTAGCTCATGTGCACTTCAGCCTGTAAGGGGTCTAAAATTCTGTTGTTCATATTCACATGGAATTTTAAAATAAATTTAAGAAAACTTGTTTAATAAATTAAAATTAATTAAAGAATGAAAAGTGGTTGCATGTAAATTTGACTTAAATGTTGCTTATATTAATTTCATTGTGTTTAGTAGGTACATATATTTTATTTGTTTTTAGTTTTTTATTTATGTGATTGTAATTGACAATAGTGTAAGTCGTATTGGGTAACATCTGAAAAAATTTTAATTTGTGAAGTTTAAATGGTTAAGGGGTTGTATTTAAAAAAATAATTTGTTTTAATCTCATTTTAATTAATTATAAATAAAGTTTGTTAAAAATTAATTTGTTCAATAAATTTAGTTAGCAATACAAGGAATAGTGGAGGAATGGGAGAAACAGTTTTTTAGTGGGAACAGGAAGTGTAGGTGCACATGTGGGCATCAGTCGTGTTTTGTGATGTGATATGCTGAATTTTTTGGGATTTGGAAATCTGAAGGTTTGATCCAGAAATTATCAAGTAAGAAGAATGGTGAATCATTTCACCAAGACAATTTAACCTATGACTGGCAAGGTTATCAGTCTTTTCTTTTGTTTACAAATTTAAGGTATGTTTCTTCCTTTTATATAGAGTCCCTAATCAGGGGCATTACTTGAATCTGAAGTGTCAAGAAAATAAATTGTTTTTTAATGTCAATATTTTAAATAGTTGTCTTAATTTAAAGTTGTGTTTTTTAAAAAAATATTTATTTGTGATTTTGGTTAGAAGGTGTACTTGAATTTTTGTGATACATAAAACCATATTTCATTCAATTTAAAATCAAAGGCGCCCAGACTAATTGAAAATAATTTTCATTTTCACATTCTTTATTTAACCTGTGTAAGATTTTCTGTGTAAGATTTTTTCTTAAGAGGAATATTAATTGATCCTCCCTATGTATAATAATTAAAAAACCTAACAAGCCTTTTAAGGCTCATTGCACTTATGCCCTAGTTCCTGTTAATACAGTCCTAGCGCCTTGATAAATGTTCAGATTGTTACTGGATCCATATTATCGATATTGCTAGGGTTTATCATGAGTTCCTTACCAGTGTAAGAATCTAACCAGTATCTGCAGAAGATATAGTAAGCTGCTTCATCCCACTTACTGCAGAATCTGCAAGTTGGGGATTTTTTTTTTTTTCGTATACAGATGCTTTTTTAGCCTGTGACCCTTATAGAAGAGCTCTGTCAGGTTTTTAATTTTGGTTCTGTTAAACCTCAAGAGTTGTTCGCTCCTTTTCTTGCAGTATCTAACAGTTTAGACTGGCTCTGTCTTTTAGCTTTCCTTTCTATTTTTCACATTACAAGGTTTATGGCAATGCATCATATTCGCTCAGGTGCTAAGAGAATGCTACTTCAGCCTCATCTGGCTAATTCATCAGTTCTCTCATTGCCTATAATACCTGAGTGTCCTTGCATCTACTCAACCTAGATCTTATTTAAAAGTGAGTTACTAACGAACATTTTGTTGAAGAAATTCAAGTAAATTTATTTGAAAACCATAATTATATATTTTTAATACAGTGGAATCTCGCTAATCTGAACAAATTGTTGCTAGAAGGTGTTCGGATTAGCGAAAAATTTGGATAATAGGTGTCAGGGAAAATAAACAAAATCAGAATAAACATTGTTTTTAATGCATGTAATATATTTTAGAAATGAATTTTAGAACAAAGTCTCAGATGAAAGGATTATTTAATTAAAAGATAAACAACATAATTTTGACTGTGTGTGGGCTCATTTGAATATTTTCATTTTGTTTTGTTGTTTATCTTTTAATTTTATATTTGTATATAATTTTTTTTAGTCGTTTGAAAACAGCCAATAAAATTATTAAATTTTTTTTTAAATGTAAATATGTAAAATAAAAAAAAAGTTCTGCTTACTCACTAGTTTGGATTACCAATGTTCGGATTAGTGATAATCCAATGTAGGGTCATTCCATGCCAAATCAACCAATGGTTTGGACCTTGACCTCTCCGATTTCTATGATTTTTGGTATAGCAGCTGTACTTACCGAAACAAGTAAAAATGTAAAATATTACATTTTTCTGGCTTTTGGTTTTTGAGTTAAAAGCTTTTAAAATTTAAAAAACTACTGTTTTCGGTCCTCATTTAGTGTATTCAAAATTACGCCATTGAAAAACTATTGCTTCCAGAGAGCTCAAATTTGCGGCATTCTTTTCTATTTGAAATGACCTTTAATATGATATATCACTTGATATATTTTCGGTTCATTTTGAATTTTTTCGAAACTTCCAAAAACAGATTTCGTAATTCCCAAAATACGTGCCCTTCGATATTTTCGAAAAAAAATATATGTGATCTATACTATTATTGACTACATGTGGGCAAAATTTTAGGATGGGACGGAAATGGGTTCTTGATAAAAAAAAAATATTTTGTCTTTTTTTAAATGGACAATTAGTCCAGTCAATGAAGTATTATAAAATGTGTTTTCTGTAATCCAAGGTTTTTCTCTGGAAACTTGTTCAGGGTGGTTAAAAAGTAAATATAAGTCCTGGAGTTTTCGGGTCTGAAAACAAGAAGGGAGGGGGCGCGGAAGGTCTCTTTTTTTGGGTTTTGGGCTCATATCTCGAAAACGGTGCATCAAATGCAAAACATGACTATTCACTAAATTAAAGCCAACTAAATTTTCTACAACCTTTATTATATACACATTTTTCATATTCTGTACCGTTTCCGAGATTTACGCTTGGCAAATGTTAACATTTCCGAAAAAAAAATGTTCACCTCACGTTTTCTGTCACCTCACATCCATCTATACCTTGGATTACAAAAAACACACTTTATAATACTTCATTGACTGGACTAAAAGACAAAATATTTTTTTTTATCAAGAACCCATTTCCGTCCCATCCTAAAATTTTGTCCACATGTAGTCAATAATAGTATAAATCACATATATTTATTTCGAAAAAATCGAAAGGTACGTATTTTGGGAATCATAAAATCCATTTTTGGATGTTTCGAAAAAATTCAAAATGAACCGAAAATATATCAAGTGATATATCATATTATTGGTCAATTCAAATAGAAAAGAATGCCACAAATTTGAGCTCTCTGGAAGCAATAGTTTTTTAATGGCGTAATTTTGAATACACTGAATGAGGACTGAAAACAGTAGTTTTTTAAAATTTTAAAAGCTTATAACTCAAAAACCAAAAGTCAGAAAAATGTAATATTTTACATTTTTACTTGTCTTGGTAAGTACAGCTGCTATACCAAAAATTATAGAAATCGGAGAGGTCAAGGTCCAAATCATTGGTTGATTTGGTATGAAATGACCCTGTAATAATAATTTTAGAATCATTTACTAATATTTAAAAATAATTATGATGGAGGATACATTTATTATACGAGTGGTTTCCTTTCACCTAAACCTGAGCTGTATCTATTCCTTGATATTGCTATTAAATTAATTAATTATACAATTACTCAATGGTTAAAATTTGTTTTCAGAAAAGCCGACTAAGAAGATCAGGAACCTTACCCGTTTCTTCCAATTTTAGAGTGAGTATTTGTAATTTAAATTTTTTATCATTGTGTAAAAATAGACATATATTTTCCACATTTAATAATCCTATTTATTTAATTTTCTCTCTTTCTCTGCCTAGTGCCCACAGCAATCTGGAGGATGTGGTACTTCGAATGATTCTCTCCCCACCATATTTAAATTTATCTTTAGTAAATTTATTAATAATAAATTTATCCCGCATACCGACTTTTAAATTCATCTAACCATCCATCACTAGTCTTATAAACTTTAGCTTTTTTGTTAAACTTTTTTCTGGCAATTAGTGTTTACTGTCACCATCCATAAATGAACCATACAAACAAGCACTCAATGACAGAGGCGGATCATGCAGTGGATCTAGCAGAAGGGCTGGATTACTGGGGGTGTCGGACTATCAAAGGACTCGATCATCGAAATTTTACTTTATAACATTTCTTTAATATGTTTTATTATTATGTATTATGAAGTTTATCAATACTACTATATCAAAAGACAGGCTCTTTTTCATTTGTGATCACTGACTACAGAAACTACTGAAACAATCTGTATTAAATTTTAATGTCATCATCTTCATAGTTCAAGGAAGGTTTAGCAATAATACAGTTTACTGATTTTTCAATGAAATTTTAATTAAAAATGTGATAAATATGTTGATAACATTGAAGTTCCCAAAACGAGGTTAAAATGTCAGGGTGTTATCTAGAGCTTGAAATAGATTATAAAATTTACTTATTTTTCTGTAACATTGTTATTCCAAAAGCTATAAATATGCGGTGTGACATGTGGATCCCTATAAAGTTTAAAATTTACTAATTTAAATTGACCGATATATTGCTAATAATTATGTAAATATTCTCTGTCCATCCGGATTACCAACTTATTGTTTAAAAGTTAAAAATAGTATGTAGGGCTTTCCATAACTGGAAACCCTAACAATCAATCCATTCAATATGTAATATAGATATATATTATTATTATATATATATTTATAATATATATATATATATATATATATATATATATTATATATATATATATATTATAATATATATATAATATATATATATATATATATATATATATATATATATATATATATATATATATATATATATATATATATATATATATATATATATATATATATATATATATATATATATATATATATATATATATATTATATATTATATATTATATATTATATAATATATATATATATATATATATATATATATATATATATATATATATATATATATATATATATATATATATATATATATATATATATATATATATATAATATATTTGTCTTTATAATAATTAATTCAATTCATAAAGTCGGGAGATAAAATTTGAAATGTTTATTCCGATGGCATGAATTTATTTTTTCCTTCTTTCATGCTTTCTACAATACAAGATTTTAATTGATAAATAAATAAAACTTCAGTTATTAATTAAAATTACCTAAGTTCTTTACTTATGTAAGCGAGCAAAGCAGGATATGCGATGTTAGTTACTAATAATTTATTAAGATAAAAAAAAATTGATTACTATGGATTGTAGGATCACGTTATTGTTTTGTATGGATTTATTTTAATTAGGTATTTAATTGATTTCCACAGAGAAAAGTTCAGCTGCGTTTGGAGAATGCCCTTCAAGATGGTGAAACTACCTCAATTGAGCAAGCTCTCATCGCTGGAGCCAATCCCAACCTCTCAATAAAAAGTGAAAACTGTTTACCACTAATCCTAGCGGCTAATAAAGGGCTTGATACTGTACTTGAAGTACTGCTGAGGTATGGGGCAAATGTCAATACCTGTAGCGAACTAGGCTGGGGACCACTGCACGTAGCATCCTATCATGGACATTTATCTTCCGTTCAGATCCTTTTAGATGCTGGTGCTAATCCAAGAACTGATAATGGTAAAGTAACTCCTCTAAAGGTTGCTTTGACTAGGAATCACGTTGAGATCGCTGCACTAATTACCCCCTACATTTCTACAGAAGTTTGATAAACAATGAAAAATAATTCTCTTTAAGAGGACATTTATTATGAACCTCTAACTGTTTATTCAGTTGTATTGTTGGCTCCCTTCGTCAGATCTCTTTTTCAAAAATTTATCAACTTTACCTCAATTTATATGTATCCTATCTTTAAAATTCTTGGTAATACTCTAGAACAAACTCTTTCCTAGATTTCTGTATTTTTTCCATGTCTCATAAATTTTTCACTTAGCGTTACATATTTCTGATATTTTAATGAAAAATTATCTGGTATCCTTGATGGTTATGTGCCATTTTTCTTCAAAAGGGATATCCTTATGCCATTGAATCAATTTTTTTTTAATTTTCAATTTTAATAATGTTTATTATAAGTAAAATGGTACGTATACATAATGTGTATATATGGATGTACATACGCATTTTAAATTTAAATATATTTTGTTGTTAATTACTGTTATGAGTATGTTTATACTAAATAATAAAAAAATATTTTTTTATTTTGTATTGTATTTAATAAATTTATACTTTTTTATGTTATATTTATATGAAGAATAAATGTCTTCATTCATTTATTATCATTTTCACCTCAAGATTTCTTTGTACATAATCAATATCAAAGTTTATCAGTGATTTTCTGACTGGGACCAACAGTTAAAAGTAAGGTTATTTTCCAGTATATTTTACTCTGCATCAAAACAAATTACTATTTTTAAATTTTTTTTTACAAACCTTTTTTAATTGTTTTCTTGAATAGATATTTCAATCTGCCTCACTCAAGGGCAATAAGTAGTAGGAAGTAGTATTATGAATCCATTTGTGAAATATGTACAATATAAACAAATAAAATAAACATGTAATTATACAAGATATGAAATAAAAAAAATATAATAAATAATAATATAAAATAAATAAATTTTCTACAAAAGAAAACCAAGCCGAACTGGTTTAAGGAAACTGATAAGGACCTATGAGAGTTACAAATTACAGAAGAAATGCTTGCAGATGGATCCACAAAGAAGATAACCAAAGATAAAATGAAAAGGTTTAAGGCAGGACAGGGCGAAGACTAAACAACTGTACAGGATTTCTGAGGAAGAGAGTGCAGCAGCTCGGAATGCATGAAGAAGTACTGGGAGAGCAGGAAAATACGACTCACTCAGCCCCGATTGATTTATCGTACCCCAAAGTGGGTGAAACGAAAGATAAAGATAAAAAATAAATTAAAATAAAAATAGCTAAAAAAAATAAACTAAAATGGAGAAAAAGTAAATTAAATACAACCACACTATGTATACAGTATATACAAGCATCCCAGAGTACCCTAAACCAAACTTGTCCTGTCCCCCCACTAAGAGATTCAATTACTGTTCTCTCAGTGTCACAAAATCCATTGGAGGCCGAGTGACAGTATTATGGCTCAGTCACTCAGAATTTGAGTGGAGAAATCGGCCATCGCTAGGATTCCAAAATAATACATAGTGTGTGAGGATTTAATGTGTTTGATATTTGAATGTTTTGCTTTTCTCCATAGTTCAAGTCCATGGGCCCAAATAGATTTAATGATGGTCTTGTATAAGAGGAGTTTGTTAGCAATTAAAAGGTAAGATATCCTATTTATTAGTCTATATGATTGCATGAAGGGTCTGTGAGTTCTTGTCTTTTAAGTCTAATGTCAGGGTACCTAGCTAAGAAATCAAATATTTATGAACTTTATATCTTTATTCAAATATGTTTTCTGATCATATTACAAAAATAACCAGCGAATATTAAAAGTGAATGAATGAAAATAAAATATTATCATGTGAGGCTTACAAATATGAACTGTTGTAGTGAGAACAGTAGGACATTTAGAATCCAGTGGTGGACATTAAATCACTCAGTTAACTCATCAATAAATGTAGAATAAAAATATATCTAGAACAATTAAAGTTTTTTTTTTTTTTTGAACTTTACTCAAATTTATAAATGCTAAGTATATCAAAACAATAAACATTTTTATTTAACAGTTATTATTAAGGCCCAGATTTATAAGCAAATGCATATTTTGTTGTTTAGTTTCTATCAGAAGTATGAGTTGATTTCTATAGGTAGCAACTTGCTCTAAGTTGGCAAATTTTTAAGTTGAACATTTGGCCAAAATTTCACATTTCTGAATGTTTAGGTTTAAAACGCCTACAATATACGTATATTTAAAGTACATACTTTATTTCTGTTGTGATAAAAATTATTTTATTAAATTAAGTGTTCTTTTTGTTAAAATAAATAATGAAAAAATTATAATCACCTATTTTGAATGTAGGCTTCCAATTACTGACTATCGTTTATATTTTGGACCAAAAAGAGGAATTTCTAAAGTAATACTCTAAAGCAAGAACAACCAGAAACAGTCTCAGTAGTTTGATTTGTTTTTTCACAGATTCGATGAAAATTTAGCATAAAACAAAGTCTTCTTCTTTTTTAAAACTTAACGATGACAAAAGGAGTTTAGTTTGACAAAAAACAATTTCGAAATTGTTGTGGTAGTCTACAGTGTTGCCAGATGTAGAGATTTCTCCCTACTGTTGGGAATTTATCTCTCCTTTGGGCGTTGGGGGCATTTTTTAAAAACTTGGTATTTGTAGGGTTTTTTTTTCAAGATGAAATATATACTACAAAAATTGTTTTGAGGTCCTATTTTTTCCTATTAAATAGGTAATTCGAGGTCAGTGTAAAACTATCGATTGTTAAGTTGTGACCAGTAATGATAGGTTAATTACTAACTTGATTTTAATCATAACTTAACACCCCCATAGTTAGAGTTTTCGTTTTGACGTTACATTCAATATTTTTACTGTGGTTTCTAAGGGGTTACGGTCGGGTTAAGAGGAGGCAACCCCTACGCCCGCCGAGAATACCTTTTATCGATTCTTACCTTCTTCCGATTTATTTCGGTGTTTTAGTCACTACTTTTCGAGGGGAAAGGTTATTCTCATTTATTTACGAAGAAACTTTAAATCCCTGTTCAAAGTAATATTAACTTCTGTTTACCTTATGATATTAAAATGAGAAATAAGAAAATATCAAAATATAAGACACTAAATCAATTTTTAATTAATATTAAATTAAATCAGAATTAATATAATGCTAAACCACCAGTAATGTTAATTCCTCATAAACTTTCTGATGTTAGAGAAGTGTAAATAACAAATTATAAATATTTAAAAGACAGAATCCTTAAGTATTTATTTCACATAACTCCTATTTATTTAACATTTGCAGCTACATGTTTCGGATACAATGCTCCATCATCAGGCTTCTAAAAATGTTTAAAAATACATTAATCTATAACATTACACCAATAGTTTTACAATTATATAATGTCATTTACCTCTTAATCTGTGATTATTTTCACATTGTCCATTCTCCATGTTATAAGGGATATAATATAATTGAAAGTTATGATGTTAATTTCTGCTATATTTTCTCAAGGGAAGTGGAAATAAGAAAATATGAAACCTATGATATACTTTCTTCTCACATTTATTTTTAGATTGATATGTTTTATTGAAATAATTATACAATCTGTCTCACTTTTGGGCAATAAGTATTATGGATGACAAAAAATGCATTTACAAAATATGCATACTGAAATTTTATCACTTAAATTGATACAACAAATAAAAATATGGTATGACTAGAAAACTCGGTACTGGCCTCAGTGCGAGAGCCCGCAACACATTAGCTCTTTTCCCGCCCTTCAGCCCGAGATACTCGCATCCCTAACCCTCAACCGGTAATTCCCACCACAATCTCCCTTTAAAACTATGAAATTTATAACCGTTTTTTTTCATTTAATACCAGTTTGATATCGTTTGTTTATTCCTTCGCTCAAGTAACAGTTTTCATCATCGCAATATTCCACATTATTTCATTTTAATATCACCATTTATTTAATTTTAATTACTATGAAATTACTCTCTCTTAATGTACCCTGTCCTATCCATAATATTCATTCTTCAATTTTTTAATTTAACTCATTAATTCTATTAATCTTCTGTCTTATCCATGTGGATTAAAAGTCAAGACAAAGGAATAAAAGAAAATTACAGATTTTTACCAGAATAAGGAATTATAGATGAAGTATTGACTATTAGTAAAAAAAAAAAAAAAAAAAAAAAAAACACAATAGAAGTAACGCCGAAATTACCTAATATAAATGTAAAGAAAACCTACAATAGGGTGAAATATATTCCAACACTAACCAGATGAATAATAAGTAAATTAAATAATGAAAATTTTAAATGAATGGTGCTCTATATAATAATAATAAAATCAAACACACAGACAACACAGATAAATGGAGCAAAAAAAAACTTAATTTATAAAATAAATTGCAAAAACTGTAATATGCACTATATGGGGGAAACTAAACAAAACTTAATAAAAAGAATATACCAGCACAAATATGATTGCAATAAAAAAGTAAAAAACAACAATACTGCACTAAGTGAACATGCATATAAATTTAAACATGAGTTTGATTTTGAACACACAAGGATCTTAAATCATGAAAATAAAGCAATTAACAGAAAATTAATGGAAACAATCTACATAAATAAAACAATAAACCAAGCGGTAAATTATAAAACAAATATACATAAAATTGGTACTTGTTATGCGAACATAATAATTAAATTGGAAATATAATTAAATCAAAAATTCAAATTACAGTTCATTTATTTTGAAAAACTATCCCATAATGATTATTTCAGTTGGAGTGTTACATAGGAATTTAAAGGATTGTATGTAGGATTACATATAAATTTAAAGGAAAATATCAAACATTTACAGTATACCCTAACCTTAGTCAAAATTGGTAGTGCAACAAGAATATTCTTATAATAAAATAAACAAATAAATAATGTCGATCTAATGCACTCAATAATAAACCTATGTAAGACTCCAACTGGAATAATCATTATGGGCTAGTTTTTAAAATAAATGAACTGTAATTTTAATTCTTCTTAATTTCAAATCTTAAGTTATGGCAAAAAGCTTTTCTATCAAAGTATTTTAAAAAATGTATCAATAAAACCAATGAAGGAAGGATCTTTGGTTTAGTACTTTCATTGATGTAATGGTTGTGTAACATACAGTCTGAACATAAAGTATTGGTACAGAGGTAGAAATTATTTAAAGTCTTTTAGTTGAAGGAGATGTAATTAATCTTCAATTTTAAGCATAACTCCTATTTCTTTATTAAGATGTGATCAACATGTTTCAGAGTCAGGCTCCATCTTCAGGATCTAAAAACCTTTAAAGTTTTTATAATTTAAAGAAATTTATAATTTAAATATATCTTTTTACAAAATCTTATCAATTATACAATTTTATCTTATTTTATTATGCCTAAAGTCTACTTAGAACTGTGATTGATTTCACATGGTCACTTATTCTGTCTTACTGACATACAGCTGGGCAATGTTCATCATATGATTGTTTATTTTAATATTATTCTTAAAGACAATTTGGCTTGGTGCTTATATAAACTTCAATATTATCTATTTCTGTGTTGTTACCCATTTTTACATTTTTTTATTAATTACTATTAATATTAATGAATTTTTGATTTAATTATATTTCCAATTTAATTATTATGTTCGCATAACAAGTACCAATTTTATGTATATTGTTTTATAATTTACCGCTTGGTTTATTGTTTTATTTATGTAGATTGTTTCCATTAATTTTCTGTTAATTGCTTTATTTTCATGATTTAAGATCCTTGTGTGTTCAAAATCAAACTCATGTTTAAATTTATATGCATGTTCACTTAGTGCGGTATTGTTGTTTTTTCCTTTTTTATTGCAATCATATTTGTGCTGGTATATTCTTTTTATTAAGTTTTGTTTAGTTTGCCCAATGTAGTGCATATTACAGTTTTTGCAGTTTATTTTATAAATTAAGTTTTTTTGCTCTATTTATCTGTGTTGTCTGTGTGTTTTATTATGTATTTGATTTTATAATTATTATATAGGACACCATTAATTTTAAAATTTTCATTATTTAATTTGCTTATTATTCATCTGGTTAGTGTTGCAATATATTTTACCCTCTTGTAAGTTTTCTTTATATTTATAATGTAATTTCTTTATGTTTATAATGTAATATAATAAAAAACTAGCAATAATGATTATTCCCGTTGGAGTCTTACATAGGATTATTATTGAATGCATCAGATTGACATTCTTTATTTGTTTATTTTATTATCAGAATATTTCTCCAATGAAGGAGTCACATATGTTGATAAATAAATGTATTATACAAAGCATTTACTCCTTTTTATTAATAGTAAGAACATCTGACATGTTTCGGGAAACAAGGTCCCATCATCAGACTTTAAAACAATCTCTTGGTGTTAACACACCATGTCAGTGTCATTTACATTGTCAATCATGTAATAGCAAGAAGTCCAATAGCAAGTAAAGAAATGAATAAAAATGTTAAAATTTAGTATTTTTATGAAGAGTCTCTACATCAAAACAACGAGAAATTTATAATAAAATGAAAACTAAAAAGTCTGAGAAGGAAGTAATAAATAAGTTGCAAAATGTGAGAATAATATAATTGTAAACTAATAATACGACGTTATTAATATTAGAATAATATTATGTTGTTAATAGTAGCAGAAACCACAAGTGTAGTTAATGACGGTTGCTGGATAAATAATATATAACATATTGATGTTATGTTTAAAAGTGATTAAGAATAATAAATCAACATTCTGAGACGAGTTCGTGAAGAGCGGTGGCGGATTTTAAACTACTGAGAACTTTAAAGTAGCAATTTCTCCACCTTAGGTAGGTAGGTATGGTGGGGGAAGGAGGGGAAGAGAAACTTCCCCTCCTAAAGCTGCGATAACTGATGTCATAAGATCGGAGCAAGGTTAGAATTAAGTGAGAAGTGTATTCTGCGCGGGAGCAGGGGCCAGTACTAATTTCGCTAGGAATACCAATGTTCTTAAGTTTTGTAACACTTTTACACATTGGATAAGAGGGAATAAGAAAATATGAATTGATAAAACACTTAATCCTTTATGAAATTCATTTTGTTAACTTCTGTTTCACTTATTTTCATTTAAGAAGACTAAATATCAATATAACACACTAAATTACACAATCCAAGTTGAAACTGTAGAAGTAGTGGTGGTTCAGAAATACTGGACCTGTTATTTTGTAACAGGTATGAGCTGACTTAACCGCGTCCCTGTTACCGATATTCAGAAGTAACAGGGACCAGATACTTGCGTACTCACTTCAGTACTAGGAACAACATTCATACCTGTTACCTTCCTACTGCGTACTGCCCTAGACTAGTATTTTTTTTTCTTGTCATCTCTACCTGATACCAGATACTCGTTAACTTAAACCAGTATTTTTACTTTCAATCTCATACGAGAATTTTCTGGTAAAATGTCAGCCGGTTTTCATTGTATTTAGACACTCTTATATTATTTTGTATTTTATTATTGTATTGTAAATTTTTTAATAATCATTAAAATACACTCAATATGAAATCTATATACATAAACAGATACCAGATACTCGTTAACTTAAACCAGTATTTTTACTTTCAATATTCATACGAGAATTTTTCATGGTAAATGTCAGCCGGTTTTCATTGTAATTTAGACACTCTTATATATTTTGTATTTTTTAATTGTAAATTTTAATAATCATTAAAATACACTCAAATGAAATCTATACATAAACAATTATATTATTTTTTATGGGTCGTAAATCATAAAAGATATGTATGCTGTTATAAAACATCTAACTTCTTAAATAATTATATATTTTATATAACCTAAGGAGATATAAGTGTATAAGGAATATTAATTAGTAATATTATCTCCCATCACAATTATATGTAAATAGCTATGTTACATAATTCCTTTTATTTGTGCGACTTTTCATGCCCTATGCCACATTTTTTAGCCCTAAAAACATGAAAACGTATATGGATAATAAATATGAAAATTAGTTATGACAAATTTAACCTGCTATCTATTCAATATATAATATATATATAAATAAATTACCATTCTATGTCATCTAAAATCATTTTAATTTGGTCAAAGAAAATAATATCCAAAAAATTCAGATTATTTCTAATATTATTTGATGTTGGTGTATTATTTGTATTGTCTATTGAATCTATATTATTCCATAAATGTTCTATTGTATTTTTGTTATTTTTATTGATTTAGAAATCCGTTATTTTCTTTTGAGTGTTTCTACCTTTTGTTTGTTTATTGTATTTTAAATTATTTCTGGATGGTGTGGCTAAATGGTTTATATTTATTTTATCCTCTTTTTTATTTTTTTTTTGTATTTAAGTTCTAATACCAATATTTGTTAATTATACGTTTTGGTATGAAATTGTCTTCCAGTATTTTATTTATATGTATATTTTTTTTATTTCTTTGATATGCTCTATGTCTGTTATGGCTATTGCTTTGAATATTACAGTATTTATGGTGTTTAATATTTAGTGTTTAGGGTGTTTGCTGTAGTAATTTAGTTATCTATTGGTTTTTGTTGTCTTTTTGAACCATTTTGTTTTGATTTGGCTATTATCCAAAATAATAGTCATATCTAAAAAGTTTATTGTTCTATTTTATTATTGAATTCATTATATGTATGTAATAGATTATCGATTTGATCCTTTTTAATTATAATGAATAAATCATCAATATATTTATGTAATTCTAATGGTTTATTATTTAGTTTATTTAAACATTCATCGATTAGATAGTTCAACAATTTTCCACTGAAATTTACACTAAGGTTAGAGCCCATTGGTACTCCATCTAATTGCCTGTAAAATTGTTCATTGTACATGAAATAATTATTATGTTAACATAATTCTAGTCCTTCCGTGTATAGTTTTTTGTTTTTTATTGTAGTATATGGCTCAATATCATTCCATTTTTCATTGATGACTTTAAAACTTTAAAAGTATCTATCAGTATACTTATTGGTGAATAAATTTTTTACATCAAGGCTAATAAGTGTGTAATTGATTAAATCATCCGGTTTTAATATAGATAAATGGTTCTTTAAATCTATTGAATTTTTTACATCATAGTTGTTATTATTGTTGTGATGTGATAATGTTTTATTAAAATAGACAGTGTTTCTATAAGGCCATATTTTCCATTTATTACCAATCTTAAATTATGGTTAACTTTGTGTAATTTTATTAGTCCATGAGCTACCAGTGTGGTGAAAGTATTAGGTGCTATATTATTCTTTTCTTTTTACGTCATGAATCCAGATTTCTCTAAATTATTTAGGTATTTAATGATATTTTTGGCTAAATTATTTCCCGGATCTGTTCTTATTGTTCTATAAATATTTTTATGATTGAGTAAGTTAATAATTTTGTTATAATATTCTTCTATTTCCATTATGCCTAATTGATTAGTTTTATCAGATCTTACAAATATTATTCCTTCAACAGTTTTTGTGGTAATCTGTGGTATTATCATTGTCCATGATGGTTCCTAAATCTGCAATTAGTCTAATTATTTCTTTGTTAAGTTTGTATTTGTTGATATTAATATTTAATCAAAAATTATCCCCTAATGACAAAACGTTTAATATATTAATTGGAATATTTACTTTAGTCGTATTAATAACTCTATTGCTCATGCATAATAATTCATATTTAGGAGATGTAGATAGTCAGGGTAGGCAGTCATAGATACTCAGCAGATCAAAATAAAATAGTTATTCTACATCTCCTATATATCACAGTCAACTATACCTTATGAATATGAATGCATATTTACTTATAAATTCTCTCCATATGTTATATGTTTTAAATCGTGTTTTTTATGTTTAATGTTTTAAATTGTTATGTTCAATGTTAAAATGTTATGTGTAATGTTTTAACTCATTTATTATACATTTTAAATCAACTTTATTGTCTGTATTTTTTATGTATATGTTACCTGCTGTTAATGAGGTATAATTATTGTTATGGTTATCATTATTCGATAAAGGAGTTGGTATTTTCAGTTTATTAATTTTAATTATAAGTCTATCCAGTTTTTTATTGAGTAAGTTTAATTTAGATTTTTCATAAATGTGTTTGAATTAAATTATCAGATTTAAACTGTTTTTTAATTCATTGAAGTTTATGTATTTATTACTGTTGTATATATCATGTACAAAATGATGTAGTTTTTAGTTTGAAATATTATCCAAAAAGTTTGTTTTATTTCTAATTCGATGATTTGTTTATAAATATTACTGATGAAAGCATTATTATTAGTGGCACAAAGGAAACTGTTAATAAAAAGATTTTCCACACCTATTGCTAATTTCACAAGATGTTTAAGGTAAATTTTATGTTGTAAAAAATTCTTTAAATAATAAATTTTGCAATAACAATTGATTATCTTAAAAATAAAACATGCATATTTATTCACTTTAATAACAATTATATAATATGGTAATTCATTAATTGCACATTTTTTGCCATGATACAACTTTAGGCCTTCATCACATGTATGTTCAAGTAGTGAACCGTTTAAAAAGGTAGTTGAAAATGTAAACTTTTGATTAGAGCCGATATTGAATAGGTAACAGATAGACAAGTAATAGGTATGCGAGAATATCAGTATAACAGGGTAAACGAGTACGAGTATGGAGAGACGCTGACCTTGAAACAAGTAACAGGGATTTTATAACAGGTATTTGTAACAGATATTTTTTTGGACCAGAATCGGTTGTCCCTGTTACTGAAAAATATCGGTTTAGACCATCCATATGTAGAAGTGATTGTTTACATGTGAGGTTATAGGAAAGGGCTATCGATAAATGTAAACTCGAAGTGAAGTGTAAGGATCGAAGCGGTCGGTGTAGCGTGGGTGAGGCCAGTTTGGTGCCTCCTCTTAACCCGACCGTTACCTTCTAAGATAGTTTTTTTTTTTTATTACAACTAAATTCTTTCATCATTAAAATAAATGCGTACTGTTTATAATTGTCAATTTATTTCACCTTACACCTTTTAATTATTGTTATTTATTTGTAGTATTGTTAATAAATTAACAAATATATCTATCATCTATATATATATAATTTCAATCTAAATGGGTAGGAATTTTTGCAGGGATTAATTTTTTGGAGGTAGGGAGATGTAGGGATTTCGTTATTTATAATCTGACAACACTGGTTGTCTGCTAAAAAAAATTGTTGATAATCATAAACGCATTGATGCTATTGATGATTGAATTGAACAGAAAATGTTTCTATTGTATTTAAAATATTTTTTGCAAAGCATATAAAAATTTTAAATATTTATAAAAAATAATACATGCTGCCATTTCAAATAAAAATCTTTTGTTCTTTTTACCACATTCATTCATGGGTCAATATTTTTCATTAAAACTTTTCTTTGCTATTTGGTTGAATAGTATATTGCATATGCAACATAGATTTAGATATTAAAAAGTAAATAATTTTTTAAGCTGAGACTTTTAACTATTCTAAAAGAACTGTTCTGATCAATCTCTTGTTTGTTTTTTTAAATGGTTACATTTAAATTAATTTATCTTAAAAAGTAACAATTTCTACCTCTGTTGGAGTCTGCTCATAAGCAATAAATATAGATTTTAATCTTATTAAATTATGTTTACTTCATTACATTTCTCTTTGATTTCTTCAATCGATTTCCGTTCTTTTTCTAGCAATAATTTTTTTTTTGTTGAAACACCTGTTTTTTATTATATCACTTTATTTACATTTCTTAGGGTAGTCTAAAAATTGTACTTAAAAACATTTCTGTCATTGTTCGTGAAACTAAAGAGCCTTTTGAAAGGCTTGGTAAAACTTAAAAAGTATTCAGCTACAAGCTAAGAATGGTGATAAACGCGAAAGTTTAGTACTATTTGGTTGGCTAACTAGCAAGTTGTTATTTGAAATGAGCAATTCTCACTTCTTTTTTTTTCTGGTTCCCTCAGGAATGTTGAACTCATAAATATCTTCTAATTGATAGAACAAATTTTGTTTAGCTAGAAAATGATTCATCTCTAGAGTTTACAAGTAGTTTAAGCATCCTTCCTGTTTTTATATAGTTAAAGTTTAATACGAAATTATTTTAATGTTATAATGTTAGATCGTTCTACAAATGTAACCTGTTAATTAATGTAACCCCGAACCCTGCACATATTTTGATCTATTTAATGATAGCTTCACCACAAACAGTTTGAAAGGAAAACGAGTTTGACTAATCGTGTGCATGATTGACCCTTTTGACCTCCACGTCAGTCTTTAGATACGTTGAGGATAAGTAAAGTTACTTTTCATTTAACCACAATTCAACAAGATAAAAATTAACACGATATATAATCGTGTTGGCTACTGTTTCCTTTCAGTAACATCTATCTACTCAGAACCAAACTCTTAAGAGAAAAGAATCATGGCTTCAATACCAACTGTAGAGTTTAATAATGGCCTAAAAATTCCAATTATTGGTCTTGGGACATGGAAGGTGAGCATTTCTATTTCAGGTAATTTTAATTTATTTTTGTCCTAGTTGTTCCCATATTTAGTCTTGTCTCTGTCTCTGTTAATTTTAGTTGCGGAAGGTTATAATGATTTTCTTAATATATTCACTATCAAGTGAAGTAACTTCAAACATCAATTTATCTTAAAGAAAATCTCTATATTCTACATTAGTTACAAATTTTTATTCATTCAAATATGTGTATATTCATAAAATTTAAAAGATGAATTGTCATTGTGACAAAACTAATATGACAATTTTGATTTGTCACAATCTGTATACAAATTATACTCAAATTCAGTTATCTCAAATAATTAAAATAACCAAAATATCTTCCTGGGGTAAATACACACTCTTTTCTTTATTTTTATTGCTAACAGTTTTTGAAACTTTTTTTTTTTATATTGCTTTAACAGTTTTAAGTTTTTAAACAACAATGTGATCAATTAACATTATTTTAAGAAAGATTTTTCATTCAAAATGTATCTAGTGATGAAAACTCATCTAGTTACATTGTCCATTGTTATTGTAGCTAATATGTTATGTTGAGAATTATCAGTTAAACTTACTTGAAGTGAATTAATGTCATATTAAAATTATCTCCTGTCTATATACAATATTCCTGAATCAATATTGAAATGTATACCCATGTTTTTACATAAGCCTTCTCACTTCTTTACTTGATTTTAAGTTTGTCCAAAAACTATTATTTTGCCTTAATTATCACTTTTCAATAATTTTATACGTCTTAAAAAGTAATGACTTTTTTTTTTTTAAATCTTTAAACTGTTAAAGGAATGAATTAATGCAACTATTTGATTCTATTTAGTGCATTAACAAAAGCAGAAGTATTGATTATTACAAAAGGGAACAATGCCTAATAAAAATATTATATAATTAAAAAAAAAAAGTGTTATTATAAACTTTATTTCATTGAAAATTATTGAATGTGTTGATTTAACTAATTCAATGAAACTATTTCCTCAAAGTATCTGTTTCATCACTATTTTATGTTAAATAAATAAATTTATTGTCAGTTTTCTTCTCTTTTCATTCAGTTTTTAGTATTAGGAGTTTTAGTACCATTACTTATTTCTGGTTCAAAAGTAAATTATATTGTTCTAAAATGAAATAGAACACTTCTTCTACTTCCTCCTTGTAGCTTCCCGTGTGGAGGTGCCTCGGTCCAAGTCCGCCATGCATCCCCGTCTCTAGTCTGTGCTTTCATGGCATATAGATTATTTCCTCTTCTTTGTCCCAGCCTGGAGATGTGATCCGTCCATGTTAGTCTTAGCCTACCCCTGGGACGTCCTAGCTTCGAAGTAGAACTTTCTTGGGTCTTGGTCCTCTTCTATTTGGCTAGCAAAGCCAAACCATCTCAGCTACTTTTTTCAACTATTCCTCTTACGGTTGGAACTCCGATTGCCCACTCCCCCATATTCTCTCATTTCTAATCCTATCTCTCCTAGTTCCACCAGCCACTCTCCTCAAGTACCATTTCCACTGCTGTTATTCGGCTCCAGTGTTTTTCTTTATTTTTTTCACACTTACCCAAGCATCCCTTTTCTGAAGTTGACATGTTCCAAGATCTTTTAACGTACCAACAAGACTTGAATTGATTCAGTTTCAATACTGGTACTTATTTATTTATTTTGTTTAGTAAAAAATACAAAAAAAAAAAAAAAAAAAAAAAAAAAAAAAAAAAAAAAAAAAAAAAAAAAAAAAAAAAAAAAAAATGGAAATACATTAAGAAATAAAAAAACTTTTAAAAATCTAAAATAGTTTCACTCTTTTTCTTTTTCACACTTCTTATTAAGATTCTCTAAAAAAATATAATTGTTTTCAAAATGGTGTATAGGATTGTGAACAGAAAACAGTTGTGTGGTTATTATTTAGTGAATATTACTAACATTATTTTTCAAAAATGTGAAATATCAAGTGAACTGCGAACTGTTAAAAAAAATCTTCTTTTTACATTCAGCTCCTTAAATTTATAAAAGCCCAATAAATTATAGTAATTATTTAAACTATTTTGTTAATATAATATTCCTGTTTTATTATAATGAAATGAAAAAATAATCTTTGTTCTGGGGCATATTGTCCCCTAAAAATAACAAAAATGTGCAATATGATAGTACAAAAGTCTGGCTTACATAATTTAAGACAAAAAATATATATATATATATATATATATATATATATATATATATATATATATATATGTGTGTATATATATATATATATATATATATATATATATGTATATGTATATGTATATATAAATAGTAAATACTCATAGAACTTTCTGTATATGAGGTATTCCAAAACCATCCATAGAATTCCAATACCAGCCAAGTCCTATTTCCAGATTTTTATTTTTTTAATAGTTTTTCTACTAGATTATATTTAGGTGATATGTCTTCCCGTAAAAGTAGCTAAATCACATTTAAAACGGCCGTACAAAAAATAAGGCTTCTTTCTAATCAAGCCAGATCTTTACGTTTATCAACCAGCTGTGAATAATTTGCAAAAATGGACTTGGTGGTTAGTTTTGGAATTTGGCTGCGGTTCATATAAAAAAATAAAAATAAAAATAATTTTGAATAAGTAAGACAAAATGTGACATAGGGTCAATCCATTTCAAATCACCCAATTTAAATATAATTTGTTGCTCAACATTTTTTATTTTCCTGATTCTTTTATTATGGATTCCCTATAGGGTAGACATTAACAAAACTCCAATTAAAAAAAATTTACAAGCCATATTTTTTATTTGACAACCATATTAAAATGATGATTTAGTGAATTTTATGAAAAAACACGGTTTGCGGAAAATTTAATTGCGAAGTTATTTTTAAAGATATCAGAATAATTTAAAAACTAGTGTGTTCAGCATGAAATGACCTTCAAAAGGAGATTATTTTAATTTTCCTACCATGCAAGAAAGTTATTCAAACACTTTCTCTAAAACTGGGAAAATATGTTAAAAATCGTTAATTTTTAAGGCCATTAATTTTTAGGAAGAAGAAGAGACCCACACATAATATTTTATTTCTGTGTTGGGTACACTTAGTACTACCAGCAGCATAAGTTCTAGTCCTGAGAATGCACCCCTTTTTTCTCTACGGCTTTTCAAAAATGGCTGAAAGCCCCCCCCCCCCCCCCCCCCCCCCCCCCCCCCCCACACCCCAGGTTTTTTCCAATTTTCATAGGTCAATTTCTGAAAAGGGACTGAATGAAAAAAAGTGAAAATTTTATAAAATGTTCTCTATACTAATAAGAATACACCACGAAAAAATTATGACTGAGACTCAACTATATTTTGAGTTATAGAGCTGTGAATTTTCATAAAAACGCTGTATTTTAATCAAGCAGAGTATTTGGTTCGGGACATTCTTTCATCGTACGTGATATTGAAAATGAAAAATTTATGCTTGACACCTGTTCAGAATGTCCCGGACCAAATACTCTGCTTGATTAAAATACAGCGTTTTTATGAAAATTCACAGCTCTATAACTCAAAATATAGTTGAGTCTCAGTCATAATTTTTTCGTGGTGTATTCTTATTAGTATAGAGAACATTTTATAAAATTTTCACTTTTTTTCATTCAGTCCCTTTTCAGAAATTGACCTATGAAAATTGGAAAAAAAAAAAAACCTGCTTTAAGCCATTTTTGAAAAGCCGTAGAGAAAAAAGGGGTGCATTCTCAGGACTAGAACTTATGCTGCTGGTAGTACTAAGTGTACCCAACACAGAAATAAAATATTATGTGTGAGTCTCTTCTTCTTCCTAAAAATTAATGGCCTTAAAAATTAACGGTTTTTAACATATTTTCCGAGTTTTAGAGAAAGCGTTTGAATAACTTTCTTGCATGGTAGGAAAATTAAAATAATCTCCTTTTGAGGGTCATTTCATGCTGAACACACTAGTTTTTAAATTATTCTGATATCTTTAAAAATGACTTCGCAATTAAATTTTCCGCAAACCCAGTTTTTTCATAAAATTCACTAAATCATCATTTTAATATGACTGTCAAATAAAAAATATGGCTTGTAATTTTTTTTTTAATTGGAGTTTTGTTAATGCCTACCCATAGGGAATCCATGATAAAAGAATCAGGAAAATAAAAAATGTTGAGCAACACGACTGGGTGATTTGAAATGGATTGACCCCATACAGAGATATAAAGATATAATATTATATATTAATATATAATGTAATAAAAATATATTGATTTAATAGATCTGTATCATTGGATCGTTATAATTATAGTCAAAACCTGAAGAAGTATACACAACTGTTAAGGATGCCATTGATATAGGGTACCGTCATTTTGATTGTGCCTTCTTTTATCAAAATGAAAATGATGTGGGTAAAGCCATTAGTGAGAAAATCAAAGAAGGCGTCTTAAAAAGAGAAGAATTATTTATCACTACTAAGGTAATTAATTACAAATATATTATTTTTATATAATATCTATTATTCCATTAAAGATTATATGTGAATTAAAAAAGAAGAAATGTAAGCTTAATTTACTCACCTTTTAGCTATGGAATAATGAACACAAAAGAGAATTAGTTGTACCAGCTTTGAAACGATCCTTAGAGCTTTTAAAACTGGAATATGTCGATCTGTATTTGATCCACTGGCCATTGGCTTTTAAGGTATTTACTAAGAACATTATTTATTTATCTATTTTTAATTTTTATTTCATTAAGTTTCTAAAACTTTTATTTTTATTGTAGTACAAGGTTCATTAATTGTATTGTACTTATAAACAATATTATAAGAATAACAAACAGTATAATAATAAAATGGTGCCATTGAATGGCTGTGAAAAAGGAAATTGGGGTATGAGTGCTAGTAAGGTTATAAATTTTATTTATGATTCTCTCAAACTTAATTACCTTTATTTCCAGTTGAGAGGGAAATTATTAGGACCAAAATAGTCTTTTAATCTATTCTATTCTAGCTCTGTTTGCACTTAATAGGGCCAGAACAGAAGTGAGTAGAAATTTTAGTAAAAGCAGTTTTTTCTGTTTAAAATGACAGAAATCAGCTTTAAAGGTTATAACTATTGCATTGGACAGTTCCGATATAGTGATTGTAAATGAAGAAAATCCATGGGAGCTAGTTTCTGGATGAAAATGCCACCTTACAGATTAGTGATATCACACCTTTCAATAATAGTTATCAACCTTTGATTAACATTATTGCACAGCCAACCAATAATGATACACAGCAGCCCGTTGATGCTAAACCTCCACCTATTCATACAAATGATGTAGAAGACTACAGACCTTGTTTCATTCTTTCATAATGAAGGAGGTCCTAAGGCCACCAAAAGTGCAAGTTGAAGCAGTTCTAACTCTTCATGAGTTTCCACCTATCTCTCAGTCTTACACACTCCCTTCAAGACCAGAATAGTAGCATCAGTGGCAGCAACAGTGGCAAACACTTATGTCTCTCCATCAGCGTCAGCAACAGTGGCAAACACTTATGTCTTTCCATCAGCAGCAGCCAGCACCAGCACCTCACCAATAACAGAAATACCTCCTTTCTTTCATCCGTCTAAGGTCTCCCTGTCTTTTTATTTGGTTCTTCTTCTTGCTCGACTTTCAAATTGTGGATTTTCGATCTAAAATTTTTCTGTCTAGGTTATCTTCTTGAGTGATTCCTGCTAGTTTTAGGTCCTTTTTAATTTTGCCCACCCATTTGACGGCTTTACTCTTATTTTCATAAAATTCCAATATTCTTTTTGTAAGATGATTTGTGTTCATTCTTTTAACAGAAAAACTCAGTCTGCATTTACGAATGTCACTGTGAATATCTGAATATTTTTTACTTCTGAGCATATATTGTTCATCTGAGAATTTCGGAACAAGAATTTATAAACATCTGGCCTCTGCCCCAAATGGTACCTATATCCAACAAAGTGACTTCTCATTGTTTTACCATTGATGTAGAAATTTTTTGAATGTTGTCTGATTTTTTCGTTTTAGGGAAAAATTCTAGAGAGATTGGGGAGATGGGGAGTTGAACTATTGGAGGGTCATATTATCCAAACAGTTCTGTGTTTCATTGTAACTAATATTTGTCACTTTTCAACTTATGAACTTGTTCCTTTGTCACCACAGATATGTAGCTTTAGTTTGATTATTTTAATTTTACTTTCTTGTTTTTATTTATTATTATTATTTATTTATTTTTTTTTATTCAGGAAGGTCCCGAATTAACTCCTACAGATGAAAATGGTAAAACCGTATTCAGCAATGCCAGCTATTTAGATACGTGGAAAGGAATGGAAGATTGTGTCAAATCGGGCTTAGCCAAATCGATTGGACTTTCTAATTTTAATCTGAAACAAATTCAGAAAGTTTTAGACATCGCCAAAATCAAACCAGTAAACAATCAGGTACTTTATATTTCTTTTTCGAGCAGGCGTATTTTGAACTGACTTTTCGAACTAGGATAAAAATGATAATGAAACGTCCTTTTCTTTCAGTCTACTGCATACTTTGCTTTCCTATTTTGCTTTTTAGACCAATGTACCCGTTTATTTAATCATACTATATCATTTTTAATGTTTCTGTCAGATAGTCAGCGATTAGGCCCCACATTTGATTAAAAGAATAAATAATTTTACATTTTATGATAAATTAGCTTCTATCATTGGTTTATTAATTACCTATCAACAATATATTATTTGCAAAATAACACAAAAAGCAAGCAGAGTAAAGTAAATAAATAAATGAATAATAAAAAAATAAATTCCAATGTCTGCCTGTGAGAATGATGTTCCTCATAACGCATAGAAAAAATATGTCCCGTCTGAATGTTTAATGAACTTGGACTAGGTTATTGAACGAAAAAAGATTCTGTTGAAAAATATTATGTTCTACTCTTAATAATTTGTTTTTTTAATATTTTTTCTAATAAATTATATATATATTTTTCCCATATTTTTGCTTAGGTAGAGTGCCATCCATACTTAAATCAGTCCAAGTTGATTGAATTCTGTTCTAAAAAGGGCATTACGGTAACAGCCTATGGACCTCTTGGATCACCTTATCGGCCTTTGAGGCTCGGTGCAACCACCCTTTTGGATGACCCAGTTCTCAAAAAAGTTTCGGAAAAGTACAATAAAAGTCCTGCTCAGATATTGATCAAGTACCAGGTATTGTTAATGATTACAACTTAGTAATAATTTTTTTTTCTACTTATACCAGCTGTCACCATTTTGGATTCTATATTGTGAATTTAAGAAAGTTTAATCTACTATTTTCCTACAAACCAATGCCATGAGACTTCAATGGTAAATAGGATTAATTCAATAACTGGCAATTAATTCATCAATCCTAATTGTATTGATCCTTCCATACCATCATGCGTACCTCAAGTGGTCAATGACAAATATTTCAAGATATATAGTCCAATAGGGTCAAGTTGTAACAACATGATTAGCTCTGTCATTTTATTAATTTGATTAGAGTGTCTCTTCATTTGTTTGTCAATCTCATGTGCCGCCATCTTAAAAAGCTGTCATTGGATGTCAAATTGTAGGATAAATGGAAGAATAATCGAATTTTTTTTTTTCTTAAACATTTGTGAACTATTTGGCTGGTGAAGTTTGGTTCTAGTTGGAAATCTACTGATTCCTAGTAAGTACATGTTCCCTTTAACTTTCAATTAGTTGGTTTTGAATAGTAAACAAAGTTTGCAATTTGTAACCAATATAGCTATAACAAATTTTCGTTTTAAACTGTAGTGAACAAAATAAAAAAAAAAAAAAAATAAAAAAAAAAAAAAAACTGACTTCAAGATTAAATATACATGTACAAACTTAAACCGTATAGTAAAAAAATAATATTTTAATTACTTCAAAACAAAGAGAATTAAATGACAATGAAGGAAATTATTGATACTTACACTGCCGGTCAAAAGTTTGAGACCATCCTGAAACGATACCAGTAAATTTAAAAGTTTGATGTTAGGTGAAAAATAAATGGATTTAAATAAAATTAAACGCATTTATATAGTTTATACCAAGATCTTTAAAGTTCATCTACCTTTAAGAGAAGAAATTAAAATTAAGTTTTCAATACATAATTTAAAACAAACTGTATTTTCCATATTAATTCCAACAATTTCGTTTGCCGACAGAATAACCTTGGATTAAAAAATTTGAAATTTGAATTAAAAATTGAGAAACGAAAATCTCCCATTCATATTAAATGAAGGCAGCGGGAATTTTTGTTGAGCCATTTCAAATTTAATTAGATATTTATGAACTAAGTTCCTTTTTTTTCCTGCGTGGAATAGCTCGTAATTGATTTATTACGGAGAAAATCTCAAAAGTGAAACAAAGTGTTTTTACTTATAAATAAAAACATCAACATAAAATTAGATAGAAAAAGAGAGGCGGAACGATATTAAAGATATTAAACTTTTAAATTTACATACTTTGGCTCAGGGTGGTCTCAAACTTTTGACCGGCAGTGTATATACCTATTCACAATTTATGATAAGTTATTTTTGGAGTCGGTGCCAACAAATAAAACAAACAGAATTTGAAAATAAATGGTGATTATAAAGATCCCCTCACTATTCCATCACTGTCACAACGCTGCCTCATGTCATATGAAAGTTTGTGCAAGGGCAGGATTAAACTGCCCTTCTTAGCTTGCACCGACTATATAAGTAGATAAGTATTGATAATTTCCTTGATTGTCATTCAATTCTCTTAGTAATTGAATAATGAAGTAATTTTTACTTTTTAGTTAAAGTTTGTACATGTACATTTAATCTTGAAGTCGGGTTTTTTTTTTTTTTTTTCGTATTTTATTTTGTAAATGTATGTTTAGTGTTTTCCATGTTGTTATTCTGTATCCCTTTGGCTGTTATACTGTACCCCACCACTGAATGACAGAGTAACAAATTTATGATTTCAGATAATTAAAAAAAATTATTAAGTTCTAAGTATAATTTTGGTATTATTCCATGCCTAATATAAACGTTAATGACTGTTGATCCTATGGTAAATAATTAGAAGATGATATTATAAACTTTTTCTTAAAATAAAAATGAATTTTTTGTTACAATGTTCCCCACTTGACCCTATACATTTAGTAGACTGGCTTATCCGAACTCATCTTGGTTTGAATTCAAATCAGTACAATTCAGATTAGCTAAAAGTTTGGATTGCTGAGCAGAGGAATTTAAAAAATAATAATAGGCAATGTAAAAAGCTGCTTCTATTATGTTACTTACAAGATATGATTATAAATGTATTGCTACGTTATTCCACTGCTTGGGGGTTTTAGAATATTTTATTAACATTCCTTTTAGCCTCTGATGACACAATAGCCCCCGTCTATTGATGTTTGGTCTATTGGATTTATTTGGTTCTTTTTATCCAATTGTGCAAACCAATTCTATTTAATGTAGCGGCAGTTATGTGAAGATTAATTAATAATATTTGTGGATAGATTTGATTTAATATTATTATTTTACTGATATGAAACTGTAGATCTATGTTACACTTTATCTACTCATGGGTCAGCACACAATTTGCATTATTCTCTTAATACATGCTCATAACACTATAGAGCACTTATCTAAGATGCTAGAGTCTGAAAGAGCATCTTGAGGTCTCTACCTCATCCATCAAGGTTGTCTTCCTACAGCCTCTTTCTCCATTTACGAGCTCCTCTAAAAGAGAGCTTCTTATTTTCTAAACTGAATCTTATAAAGGCCCCTTTCCCCTCCACCTAACCTTTACATTTCTTGAATATTTTACTCCTTAGTTAGAAAACTTTGTTGGAAACAAACCCCGGTATTGACGATAAGGCATCTAAGGGTTCTAATTGGGTATCCTGCTGAAAGTCAGCCTTCTAAGCTGGCACCCACCCTTAAGCTTTTATTGCTCATAACAGAGATAAATACATTATAGGGTGCTCCCCTCCCTCCTTTCAAGCTTCACAACTATAATAATTATTAATATTATTTATTGATCTGGTGTCCATAATTCACTGCAGTACGGGATACTTGTCCATAATAGTATGGAATCTAAAATATAAAATAACAAGCCATTTTTCACTTTTTTTCACTAACCAATGAAAACTGCTCCTCCAATCTATACCAAATTTTTGATAGTCGTGCCATCCCCCTCTTCTCAATATAGAAAACTGTGAGATCAGGTGATTAGTATCAATTTTTGTATTAATATGGCCTAATTGTGAAGGTATTGCTTCCCCTTCTCTCTCTTTTGGTTCATTCCTTATGAAACAACCATAAGGCACACTTTATGTAAAGGTCCTTGATTACCCAAAACTAACTTTTAATACCTTTCCCACCCCTATTATTTTTATTAACATTTATCTAATACACCTTGTGGTAGTAACTTTAATCCTTGTTAAATTTTCAAGGTACAACGAAATGTCATTGTTATCCCGAAAACTGTTACAAAATCTAGGCTAACAGATAACTTGGACGTTTTTGATTTTACTATCTCAACGGAATATATGGGGCTGTTAAACAGTTTAGATAAACCTGATGGTAGATATGTCCTCTTGGAAAAGTAAGTAATCTTCATGATCGTTACTATTTTAAAGCATATTTAAAATTATTTTTACCATTTTGTATGTATATCTGTTGCAGCTGTATGAACCACCCAGATTATCCTTTTGCAGAAAATTTATAAATTCAATATAAAAACTAATTTTTGTATCCACTTATTGTATGCAATCTAAAATAATTTGTTAAAATAAAATTGTATTACTTAAGTTATCATTTCTTTGAATATACTCCTATCCACAGAACTGCTGCATTTAGAAGTTCCTTTCGAATCATTTCTCCATCTTATGGAATTCTATTCTTCCTAATGAAATGAAAAATAAACTATAAAAATAAATTATAAGAAAAATTGCTGCCTGTGATTTGTGTTTTATCATGGTACATGCATTGTCTTATAACTTCTGGAGGACATCCACAGAACCCAGGATTATCTCAGTTTAGATCAAGGATCAAAGCAAGAATACATAGTACATGTTTTTCCGAATAGGTGTCTAATATTTTTTGACCAGGAACCTCCATAACAATTGTCAACAAGATCGTGAGAGACTGAGTGTGTCCTTCCATAGTGAGTTTACACAGCTTAGAGTGCAAATAATCACAGTTTCGTCAAACAATCAAATGATATTAATTAACTTTAAGAAATTTTTAATTTAAAAAAAAAAAAAAAATACAGTTTTACAAAATATATAGATTAACATTTAAATATGTTAACAACAATCATTGTCCATCACTGACGACCATTTGCTTTTTCTATTAAAGAACATTCTTTGATAAGATCATTCCATGGTAGATGCTTCTGTTGCTGCTCATCAGGTAGGGTCCACTTTTCGAATACGAGCCTCATGAGTTTTGTACTCGTCCTTGATGGCATCATTCTATAACATTATTTATAATTACATCATATATAATATAATAAAATAAAATAATGATAATTAAAAAAAAAAATGAATGATCCAAAACAAAGGAATTGAAGACCTGTTTTAAATGACTGGTCGAGTTATATAAGGTATGTTGTTGAGAGAGATCATTAAACAAATATGCAATGTTAGAGATTAAGAAACCATATTTTAATTTTGCTAACGTTTCGTCCGTATCTTTGATTGCCATAATCAGGGCTAAACTAGAAATATTCTAATACCTAATCAGAAGAGAAAAGGAAATAAAGTAAAATAAATTAGAAATAAATAAATATTTATGTTATCATCGTGTTATTATTCTTTATCATTATATAATTTACCAACACCTTTTTTAGATCATTTTAAATTGTTTATTGACCTTATTATATTTCATTTTATTTGAATTTACTTCTGTTTTTATTTTATTTTATTTAAAATTTTCATTTTTGTTTTGTTTTCTATTCTGATTCTGTATTAGACTATTTCTAGTTTTAGTCCTGATGATGGCAATCAAAGATATGGCGGAAATGTTGGTAAGATAAAAATATGGCTGTTAATCTCAAAGATTACTTATTCTTTATCCTGATCCCTTTCAATAACCTACTTTAAAAAATAAAGGGAAATTGAATTTTAAATATTTTCGCCTTCAGTAGTTTTAAAATTTTATAGATTTGTAGGGTATCAAATCGTATTAATAATTATATAAAAATATCGATTGATATTTTAGTCATATGTAAAAATCAGAAGGTTACATATTTTAAAAAAGTAATGTGTGAAATAAAAATATAAAAAAGTGAAGTTATCTTTATTTGACTACAAAGTTCTAAAATCTCTGGAGCTATAAGGACAGCAACAATTTGGTGACCCCGACGTCCACGATGCCGCAAGACGGGAGTGATGATGGCGAAACAGATATAAATAAGGAAGAAGTAAAAGTAGAATCTAAACCAGAATTGGAAATTTAAAAATCACTGAATATTTAAAAAAAAAAAAAAGCTAAAATAAAGAAACCAGAACCAAAGATAAGGAAAAATGAAGATGTGGCTGAAATAAAACCAGAAACTTTGAAAAAAAAAAATAGCCAAAAGAAAATATACTCTGGATACAGAAAGTACATTCAGAAATAGATAAAATAAAAGTATATGAAGGAAAGTGAAACGAAAAAGAAAATAGTGTTAGAATAAAATAAAGTTAAGCCAGTCAATGAGAATGAAGAAAAATATTAGAAGGTAATGAAGTTAAAAACAAAATTGAAGCCGCAGAGAGGCTAAGACAGAAAACAAAAAGCTGAAGAAGCAAATATAACAAAAGCTGAAGAAGCAAATAAAACAAAAAGCTGAAGAAGCAAATATAACAAAAGCTGAGGAAGCAAATAAAACAAAAAGCTGAAGAAGCAAATATACCAAAAGCTGAAGAAGCAAATAAAACAAAAAGCTGAAGAAGCAAATATAACAAAAGCTGAAGAAGCAAATAAAACAAAAAGCTGAAGAAGCAAATATAACAAAAGCTGAAGAAGCAAATAAAACAAAAAGATGAAGAAGCAAATAAAACAAAAGCTGAAGAAGCAAATAAAACAAAAGCTGAAGAAGCAAATAAAACAGAAATTAAATAAAAAAAAATAAGGAAGAATAAGTAATTAAAAAACATACAGACCTAAATAGGAAAAACAAGGAGGAGAAAAGCCATAATAGAAGGTGAATCAAAGAAGATAAAAGAGAAAGGAGAAAAATTAAGATTAGAATCTGAAACTAAAGAAAACGATTGATGAAGAAAAAGTTATAATTGAAATTAAAAAAGATGAAGAAAAGGTGTTACAGAATGCTCAAATTAAAAAAAAAAAAAAAAAAAATGGAAGAATAAATATTAACAACACACTCCAAAGCTAAAAAAGAAAAAGTGACTTTAAAAAAAAAAAAAAGAAAAAGAATCTGTTTAAAACATGAAAAAGGAAAACGCAAAGATACAATAATGAGGTAACAACAAAAACGGGTAGAAGAGTCAGGTTTCCCCAGCGTTACCTAGAAAAAAGTGCTTATTTAGATAGTTTTCTTTATTTTTGGCATGACAATGTAATCTCAAAGTCAAAATTAATATCGTAACATACTGATGTTACTGGGAGAGGAGTAATGTAGGGTATCAAATCGTATTAATAATTATATAAAAATATCGATTGATATTTTAGTCATATGTAAAAATCAGAAGGTTACATATTGTAAAAAAGTAATGTGTGAAATAAAAATATAAAAAAGTGAAGTTATCTTTATTTTACTACAAAGTTCTAAAATCTCTGGAGCTGTAAGGACAGCAACAGATTCCTTATGAAGTTATACAGGGTGTCCCACACTCAAAGGGCAAAACTTCAGAAACTTATAGGGGACTGAAAAACTAAGACAAAAAGTCCTTTAGAGATTTGCTCGTTTTTGCTTAGTTTTAGAGAAAATTGCAAAAAAAGAAACAAAACAAGTTTTCATTTGTATACTTATTTATTTACATTTATATTTATGTTATGTTCTTTTTAATATAAATATTGCTCAAAATGTTGTCCTCTTGCACCAATGCAAGAATTACATCTAGCACTCACTTGATAAATTGCAGCTAAACATTGTTCTGATGATAATTGGTGCACTGCATCTATGATTCGGTCTCTTAATTGCTCTCTTGAGTTGATTGACACCGAATAAACTTTCTGCTTCAAGGTTCCCCACACGAAGAAATCCATGGGTGTCATATCAGTTGATCTGGGTGGCCAAGGTACTACTCCTCCACGTCCAATCCATCGTTGTGGATAATTTATATCCAGCCAAGCTCAAGCAACTCTGCTATAATAAGCTGGACATCCATCGAGTTGGAACCACATTTCAATCCGCTGCTGTAAGGGAATGTCATCTAAATAATTAGAAAAGTCGTTCTCCAAAAAATGTGTAAATGTGATACCATTCAATCTTCCAGGTAAAAAATATGGTCCCACCAGTAATCCATTACAAATTCCAAGCCAAACGTTAATAGCAAATTCATGCTGAAACCTATTCTCTCTAATAGCTCTGGGATTTTCAAGAACCCATACATGATAATTTCTTTGATTAACAATTCCTCCTCTTGTAAAGGTAGCTTCATTGGTCCATATAATGTTTAATGGAAATAAATTATCACCGCGAATTATGTGAAGAAACCAGTTACTAAAATTCAATCTCTTGACATAATCTTGAGGAATAAATTCTGAACTTTTTGAAGATGGTATGGGTAGCGATTATCACTTTTCAAAGTTCGCCATATTGCTTGCCGCGATATTGCTAATGCAGCAGATGCTCTTCGGATGCTAGTCTCAGGATTGTTATCGAAGTGGCGTTGGACACAATTTCTTCTCCGATAATCTGCTCTTATTGCTGCCTGGAATTGGTCGCCTTCATTACGTATTAAGAATGACCCAGTCTCTCGTTGTCTATTAAAAGTTAACGAAAATACTCGTCGATTAGGCACTCTTCTATTTGGAAATCGGCGCGCATACTCCCGCACCGCTTCTAAAGCATTACCGTTACAGAAACCATACACAAATATCATATCAGCGTTTTTTTTTTAATGGCTTCAAGACTTGTTCACACAAGTCCTATATTGCCAATGTAGTCCTATCTAATTTTATACCCTGTTGAATTTTGTATGTATTCCTCTATTGTATGATAACTTTCGTTTCTGATAAAAATTTGTTTAAGTTGTGGGCCTTTTCTTTGGTCATATTTCTTAAAAAATCAGAACCGTCGTGAACAGTTTGCGTACCCAGCGCTGTTATCCTCTCTTTGACAAACCTTTTACAATGAAACACAATGTGTCTTGGATCTTCCAGGCATTGGCATTTAGGGCACATGCCACTTTGGGCTAGTGCCATTAAATTGAGGTGTTTATTAGTTCTAACATGGTTAATCTTGAGTCGATTGAGTTTTACTAAGTTTGGGCGGTCGAGATCTAGCTTTTGAGTGACAAACCAGGGGTCAATGCTACCTTTTGCTGCACTGCGTAGTGGTCCTTTCCTTTCAGTGTACTTTCCCAATCGTAATATCAGCGTATTCAACATTAGAATATGTATGCGGCATTGTGGCTGATGCTATTCAAACAAAAATATCTGAGTTACTGACTGAAGACTGATTTAGGAATTATAATCCTAGAAGGAAGCCGAAATGTAAACAAATAAAAGAATGTAAAGGATAACATTAAGTGTTTACATATCTCACTGACTAGCCTGACGAACTTTGAAAGCGATAATCACTACCTGTAACATTTTTGTTTTGTTTCTTTTTTTGGGATTTTCTCTAAAACTAAGCAAAAACGAGCAAATCTCTAAAGGACTTTTTGTCTTAGTTTTTCGGTCCCCTATAAGTTCTTGAAGTTTTGCCATTTAAATTCTGGACACCCTGTATACACTCCGAGATAAAATTATAGACCATCACCATTTATTTTTTGTCAAACATTATTTGATGTTGATTAGCCGTAGAAAAACCAAAATTAATCAATCTAATTGGACTATTTAGAAATACTTCTTTACACTGCAGCGCAATCGTTTTTATGGATATTTTTAATTTTCTTGGATCAAATGATAACTACACAACTCAGCTTCTAATTCCCATAAAAGCGGTTCTACTGTCTTCAATATGAGCGAAGGGGGAATAATTTTTCTCTTGTTCTAAGTATCCCCTCAAGTAGGGTTACTTAGAACAAGACTGATTTTCGCCTCAAAAATGCTTGTCTTGTACTCTTCTTCAATTTAACCTTATTAATTATCAAATTTAAGTTTTGTAAACAGTTTTTAGAGTTTTTCTTTTTTTTTGTTTTGTGTCGAAAAACCTTGAAAAAAAATTAATTTTTCAACAAAATGCTTCCATAAATCCGCCAATTGGGTTCTCTTCATCACCAGATTTAAAACGCAATATTTTTAGTAATGATTTGTTATAAAAATATAGCTCTTAAATTAACAACAATCAAACTATCTACTAAAATAAACTTGATTTAGTTTTCATGCAACATTGGTCCTTACCAAACAAAACATATAAGGAAAACCTGACTAGATTGTCAAAATTACTAGAACCAAAGGACAAAACTGTGTATGTAATTTACAATTTTCAATTAAATTTTAATTTAATTCTTTTTTAAAATTTTATTTTATTGTTCTTGATTTGTGTAAGATTCAAATTGCACTCCCGATGGTCCCCTTTCTTCAGAAGGGGCACTATCACAGCTACTTCCCAGTCCTTGGAGATCTTTTTCTCCTTCTAGATCAGGTTTAGAAGATGGAGGATTCCATCTTATTGCTCATGTACTTGATCATTTCCGGGGCAATTTCGTCAATTCCTGCAGCCTTTGCTAGTCTTACTTTTGCAATGGCTTCCTGGAGCTCCTCTTCGCTAATGTAGTCCTCTTCAACCCAGTCTTATTCTGCCCTTCTCTGGTTAACATTTAACGCATCATCAATTTCTTCTTGCATTTCTCACACCATATGATGACCAAGCAGACTAAAATGGCAGTCTACAAGTCAACATTCCTGCCGATCCTGTTATACTCATCGGAATCATGGACCCTCACCTCAAAGAACAGGAGCCCCGACGAGACAGGATCAGGAATGACACCATAAGGGCCAGTCTCGACGTAAAATCGGCCGAGACCATCCTGGAGGAGCACAAACTAAGATAGTTCGGACACCTCCTCAGGATGGTTCAAGAGAGAATCGCCAGAAAGACGTATGAGACACGAATGGAAGGAAGAAGACCCAGAGGCCACGCATCACTTGGGAGGACGGTGTTAAGGACACATTCCGGAAGCGAGGCATTGAATGGAGCAGGAGAAGAGAGCTGGTTCAATAACGAGACATTTGGTCCAGACTCTATAAAAGAAAGCCGCACACCGCACAGCGGTAAAAGAGGATAAGCCTATGATGATGATGATGATGTTCTTGATTTCTTAATTTTACTAGTGCCTTATAAACTATAATATTTTTTAGTTAAAATATCAAATAAATATAAATTTGTATTATATAATTCAGGCATAAATGTAAAATAGTTTTAATTATAAATATGACTCAAAGTAACAGTTCATGTTCACCAAATAACAAAACAGATGATAACCCAATATTCAAAGTAACACCGTCTTCTAAAAGGTGTCAACAATTTTGTTCAAAGTAGCCTCTCCAAGTTGCTTTTTTTTTTTTTTTTTTTTTTTTTTTTTTTTTTTTTCTAATGAAATATATTAAATTTAAAAAATGAGTTAGACAAGAAACGAAAAGGAAATGTTGTTGAATTAATTAGTGATGTATTACTCATATAAAACAATCCTGCAGCCACCTATGCCAGGTCAGATGAGGTTTGGACACATTAAATAAAACACCTGTTTCCACTGATACCATTAAAATGTTTACCATTGCGTAGAACATTTACTTTTTTCCCCTCTACCAAACCAGAGAATGCTAGCTGGCTAGTTGAGCCTGTCTAAGGATTTTCGTTTTAATAGTGCGTTTGTCTAAAGTAGTCCCCGTTTACGGTATATTAATTAATTTCTTATATCCATGATATTAAAGGACTTATATTACCACTTTTTCGTCTTTGTGAAATACTATTGTTAACTAATTGCTACAAACATGGTTATTACTCACTCATTCACTAATAGAAGAGGGTACTTCATGATGGAAGGTACGAATACTTCTTCATGTCCGTAGTGGATAGCTCTCATTGTTTCCTTAACTACTTCTTCCATTTCTATAACTATATTTATCCTGCAACATTGTATCAACAAATTAAAGCAATCTAATAAAATTGTGTACATTTATATTTGTATGATCGGAAGTTTTGTTTTGAGTTTTCTGTTTCTTACATCAAAAACACATGTGCTGCAAATTTACTTATCTATTATATATTTGTCAAATACCACTCACTCATTTAACACGAAATCTCAGAAACCACCGAACGGATTGGAATGAAATTCGATATGTAGCTTCCTCTAGGGCCCTAGGTGCTCGCTAAGAAAGGAATTTTAAAAAATCGGCCTGGATCGCGGCTAATTCGCGAAAAATGCGATTACAATTTTTATTGGGTGAATAATCTAATATATAAAATTCTCGTGTCACAGTTTTCGGTGCCATACTCCTCCGAAACGGCTTGACCGATTTTGATGAAATTTTTTGTGCTTATCCGGTATCTATGAGAATCGGCCAACATCTATTTTTCATCCCCCTAAATGTTAGGGGTAGTTCAACCCTAAATTTTTTTTTTTTTTTTTTTTAGACAAAATTTTTAATTTCTATTTTTTTATGACACAACATACAAAAATACATACAATCCTCAACTTTCACCCTTCTACGATCAACCCTTATTTTTAAATAGCCATTTTAGTAATTTAATCATTTTTCCTCTCCGGTCGATAACTGATCAATCGTCATTTAATTAGTTGTCCCCGCCAGTATTTCCTCTTAAATTACTGTTTATAAAGCGATAAATATGTGGTGGGTAGTAAAGCGAGCGCCATTCAAGAGAGGTTACAATAATCCAGTGTTAAATATAGTTAGAAATTGATAATAAAATTACTAAATTAAATTAATTTGTTATCCAAAAAGCTATAAATATGTGGTGTGACGTGTGGATTCCAGTGAAATTTAAAAATCGAATATGTGGCAAGCGACAATAGCATTCCAACAAAAAAGATAGGATACCTTATATCTTAATTTATAGTCGCAATATTATTTGTATATTATCTGTAAGTCACAATTATCTGTTAGCTCTATACGATTCTAACATATGGCGGTATAAGGTTATACTATTATATAAAAGGACAAGCAATGTTTCGTTTGTGTTAACTAACCGCCAAAAACTACTGAACCAATCTCTACCAAATTTTGACTACGTCATCTTTATAGGATGGTTTAGCAATAGTAAAATCTAATGATTTTCAACTAATTCTTTATTGAAAAATGAATAGTAAGTGGATAACAGTGAAGTTCAAAAATGGCGGCAATTGCCATCTACATGAAAGGTTAAAAGGTACAGTGTTACATAGAGGTGAACATTGATAATAAAATTTACTTATTTTCAATTAAATTGTTATAAAAAACAGCTATATGCAGTGAAATATACCAAATTTTAACTACATCATGTTCATAGTTTTAGGTTTAGCAACAATGAAAATTTAAATGTACAATGTTGAGTGTTAGAAACGGGTTTTGCCACACTATCACATACTTTTATGGTTAGAAATTAAAATCCAACCAGATCAAATCAAATAAAATTATTTCTGTCGAATGAAAATTATTAAAAATCAAAATGCCGATCCTCAGTTGTTTAATATTGTGTGTAAAACAGAGTTGGGCAGTACTTAATTACATTAGTATTTAAGTACACAAACAATTACAAGTACTTGTACTTGGAACAACAAGTACATTGTGTACTTGGTAGTTAAGTACTTGGCAGTTGGCAAATACTTTTACCAAATACTGTATATGTACTTGTGGCTTTCAAGTACAATTACATGTACTTGAAAAAAGTAATTGTGACGGCAAATACCAATGAGTACTTGTATCTGTAGTTGCAAGGCTGCAAGTACAACTACTCACTTTTAAAACAACCGGATTTCGTAAACTTTGATAATGGAGTTACATACATATATACCAACAGTATTAGTGTGGAACATAACAGAATTAATTTTTTAAGGGGGGGGGGGGGGGGGGGGGGGGGAGGGGCTGAAACGGACATAAATATTTTTTCGCAAAATTCGATATTGGAGTTACATACATATATAGCAACACTATTAGTGTGGAACATAACAGAATTAATTTTTTGAGGGGGGAGGGGGGGGGGGGGGGGGGGCTGAATCGGACATAAATATTTTATCGTAAAATTCGATATTGGAGTTACATACATAAATACCAACACTATTAGTGTGGAACATAACACAATTAATTTTTTGGGGGGGGGGGGGGGGGGGCTGAATCGGACATAAAACTTTTTTCGTAAAATTTGATATTGGAATTACATACATATATAGCAACACTATTAGTGTGGAACATAACAGAATTAATTTTTTGAGGGGGGAGGGGGGGGGGGGGGCTGAATCGGACATAAATATATTTTTTTCGTAAAATTTGATATTGGAGTTACATACATATATAGCAACACTATTAGTGTGGAACATAACAGAATTAATTTTTTTGAGGGGGGGGGGGGGGGGGGGGCTGAATCGGACATAAATATTTTTTCGTAAAATTCGATATTGGAGTTACTTACATATACACCAACACTATTAGTGTGGAATATCACAGAATTAATTTTTTTTTTGCGGGGGGGGGGGGGGAGGGGCAGAATCGGACCTAAATATTTTTTCGTAAAATTTGATATTGGAGTTACATACATATATACCAACACTATTAGTGTGGAACATAACAGAATTAATTTTTTGGGGGGGGGGGGGGGGGGGGGCTGAATCGGACATAAAACTTTTTTCGTAAAATTTGATATTGGAATTACATACATATATAGCAACCCTATTAGTGTGGAACATAACAATTAATTTTTTGAGGGGGGGGGGGGGGGGGGGTTGAATCGGACATAAATATTTTTTCGTAAAATTTGATATTGGAGTTACATACATATATAGCAACACTATTAGTGTGGAACATAACAGAATTAATTTTTTGAGGGGGGGGGGGGGGGGGCTGAATCGGACATAAATATTTTTTTTTTCGTAAAATTCGATATTGGAGTTACATACATATATACCAACACTATTAGTGTGGAACATAACAGAAAATTTTTTTTTTTTGGGGGGGGGGGGGGGGGGGGGCTGAATCGGACATAAATATTTTTTCGTAAAATTCGATATTGGAGTTACATACATATATACCAACACTATTAGTGTGGAACATAACAATTAATTTTTTGAGGGGGGGAGAGGGGGGGGCTGAATCGGACATAAATATTTTTTTTTCGTAAAATTTGATATTGGAGTTACATACATATATAGCAACACTATTAGTGTGGAACATAACAGAATAATTTTTTTGGGGGGGGGGGGGGGGGCTGAATCGGACATAAATATTTTTTTTCGTAAAATTCGATATTGGAGTTACATACATATATACCAACACTATTAGTGTGGAACATAACAGAATTAATTTTTTTGGGGGGGGGGGGGGGGGGGGGGGGGGCTGAATCGGACATAAAACTTTTTTTCGTAAAATTTGATATTGGAATTACATACATATATAGCAACACTATTAGTGTGGAACATAACAGAATTAATTTTTTTTTGGGGGGGGAGGAAGGGGGGGGAGGCTGAATCGGACATAAATATTTTTTCGTAAAATTTGATATTGGAGTTACAGTTACATACATATATACCAACACTATTAGTGTGGAACATAACAGAATGAATGTTTTTTTTGGGGGGGAGGGGGGGGGCTGAATCGGACATAAATATTTTTTCGTAAAATTCGATATTGGAGTTACATACATATATACCAACACTATTAGTGTGGAACATAACAGAATTAACAATTTTTTTTTGGGGGGGGGGGGGGGGGGCTGAATCGGACATAAATATTTTTTCGTAAAATTCGATATTGGAGTTACATACATATATAGCAACACTATTAGTGTGGAACATAACAGAATTCATTTTTTGAGGGGGAGGCGGGAGACTGAATCGGACATATAATGTTTTTTGTAAAATTTAAAAATGCAGTTACATACATATATACCAACACTATTAGTGTGGAACATGACAATATTATTTTTTTTGGTGGGGAGGGGGGTGGCTGAATCGGACATAAAAATTTTCTGGTATAATTTGATATTGATGTTATATACATATATACCAACACTATTAGTGTGGAACATGACATAATTAATATTTTTAGGAGGGAGGGGGGCTGCTGAATCGGACAATAAAATTTTTTTTGCAAAATTTAATATTTGAGTTTAAAATTTAGTATGTTCGATTTAGCCCCACCCCGCTCCCACCGAAAATTAATTCTGTGATATTCCACACTAATAGTGCTCCAATATCCAATATCAAATTTTACGAAACTATTTTTATGCCCGATTCTACAGATATACTTGTAGTTGCAAGTACTTTCCAATTACTGTAACTGTACTTGTGTAATTGTACTTAAAGTACTTTTTGCCCAACTCTGGTGTAAAAATATGAATTTTGAACTTTATTGGATGGAGGTAGAACAGCTCATTCAGTATTTAAGCTGCCACTAAATATTCAGAATAACCCTGACGCAGTATGCAACATTAAGAAACAATCGTCCATGGCCACTGTGCTGAAACGGTGTAAAATTATTATTTGGGATGAATGTACTATGGCACACAAACATTCACTTGAGGCGTTGAACAGGACATTGAAAGATATTAAAAACAGTGACAAACTATTTGGCGGAACTCTGTTGGTCCTTTCAGGTGATTTCAGACAAACACTTCCAGTCATTCCACGTTCAACATACGCTGATGAGATCAACGCTTGCTTAAAAGCATCTCCATTGTGGCGTAATGTTGAAAAATTACAGCTAAAAATAAATATGCGCGTTCAAATGCTTCAAGATCAATCCGCTGAAACATTTTCAAAACAACTCTTAGATATCGGTGATGGAAAAGTTGCTATAGATGAAACTGGATACGTAAAATTACCGACCGATTTCTGCCCAATCGCTGATTCGCAAGATACTCTCATTGAACAAATATTTCCCGATGTACACACACAGTACATTAATCATGAGTGGCTTGCAGAAAGAGCGATTTTAGCGGCAAAAAATGTAGACGTTGACAATTTAAATCTGAAGATACAAATGTTGTTGCCAGGGAACTTGGTATCATATAAATCTATTGATACAGTTTGCGACGACAGCGAAGCAGTAAATTTTCCCACAGAGTTTTTGAACTCACTGGATTTGCCAGGCATGCCACCGCATAATTTACAATTAAAGGTTGGATCTCCAATTATCTTGCTTCGTAATTTGAACCCGCCCCGGCTGTGCAACGGTACGCGATTAGTCATTCAAAAATTAATGAAAAACGTGATCGAAGCCAGGATTTTAAATGGCAAGTTCAGAGGTGAAAATATACTCATACCACGGATTCCTATTATACCTACAGATGTGCCAATTCAATTCAAACGTATTCAGTTTCCGAAAAGATTGGCATTTGCAATGACTATCAACAAATCCCAAGGTCAAACGATGTCTGTTTGTGGATTAGATTTGAGAACACCATGTTTTTCACACGGACAATTATACGTGGCATGCTCTCGAGTGGGTAAACCATCCAGTTTGTTTGTGTTAGCTAAAGATGGACTAACAAAAAATATTGTTCACGCTATAGCATTAAGAGATTGATATTGTTTAATAGTGTTACTGTCGTAATTGTTTAATTAATAAATTATAATAATTAAAAAATAATGTTTGCCTTTTGTTATTTTTATATTCCCTCATCGTTCACAGCGCTCCATGCTTATTTCACGCATATACCACATTCTTACATACATACAATATACACATTCTAACATACATACATACTTACAATAAGTAAGCTATTTTTTGTCTACACTAGAAATTACTAGGAAATTATTTATATGGCAAAACAACGTTTGCCGGGTCAGCTAGTAATAATATATTAATAGTCATATGGTATTTGGAGATAAGCTAAGTTAAAAAATAGGTTAGATGTTTAAACCGCACACTTTTACCACAAATTAAGTTCCTTTTAGTTGTAAACAAACAAAAATACGATCGATGTCGAAACCTTATAATATTGGTACTTTCTGTGAACTGTGATGGTGGATGCAGAGGTGGACCCTTACATGTTTGAGTTGTTTCGTGACGAAAAGCTATTAAAAACGTATGTTAAAGAGGAGGTTAAAAGACTTATGTTCTCTGGGGATGACATGTAAGGTCAGTTCGATGTAGGGACAAAAAACTGATAAGAATCAGTGAGTTCTATCAAGTGTATGATTCTCTTCAGTATCGTCTCATGTTATACCATGGAGAACATGGATACAGTATTAACATCCCTCAGCGTGACCCACACACTAATACACCACTTAAGAAAACCGTGTCTAAAGCTGTTTTTTACGCCTAAATGTTATGACGTGAAGAACCTTATTAACATCGTAATCTCCTCAACCAATTTATGCATGATATGTAAGCAAAAATAGAAACAGGCAGACTAAACTTTATTCGAAAAAATAAAAAAAGTTGAGAAGTTGAGACTATATTCACTCAAAGTATGCCTAAGAAAAGTTGATGGTCTTTGGTATCAGAGCTCGGTAAAATGGTAGCGCTGTCTTGAAGCTTCGCTGGAGGACTGTTAAAATAATATAAAATTAAGTTTTGCAAATTGTCAAATTTAATTATTGAAATTCTAAGAATTGAATTCTTTAGCATTGCAATCTTTAAGTAATAATAATTATCAACGTTAAGCTTAACTTTTACTAATTTAAGTTGTCCTTAATCCTAATGATATTAAACCGTAGCGGAGCAGGGTTCTTTCAAGCTAGTCTACTATATATTTGTCAAATACCACTCACTCATTTAACATAAAATCTCAAAAACCACCGAATGGATTGGAATGAAATTTCGTATCTGGCTTTCTCTAGGGCCGTAAGTGCTCGCTAAGAAAGGAATTAAAAAAAAATCGGCCTGGATCGCTGCTAATTCACGAAAAATGCGATTTCAATTTTTATTGGGTGAATAATGATAGATTAATTGTCATATGGTATTTGGAGGTAAGCTAAGTTAAAAAAATAGGTTAGATGTTTAAGCTGCACACTTTGACCACAAATTAAGTTCCTTATAGTTGTAAACAAACAAAAATACGATCGATGTCGAAACCTAATAATATGGTACTTCCTGTGAACTCATAGTGGCTGCAGAGGTGGACCCTTACAAGTTTGAGTTGTTTCGTGACGAGGAGCTATTAAATGACTTATGTTAAAGAGGAGGTTAAAAGACTTATGATCTCTGGGGATGTCATGTAAGCCCAGTTCGATATACATATTCTTTACTAGCAACCCACCAACATTGCTTCACCAGTAGCTTCGTCCCCAACTACTCTTCCTTCAGTTTTCCGGTCACAGAAACTGCTTTTCTCAAACAGGCCCAAGTTATATTTTACAAGTTGTACATAACATTTCTGAATTTCATTCCTTGAACCTAGAATATATAGAATAAATAGAAACAGAAAGACTAAACTTAATTCGAAAAAATCAAAAAAGTTGAGAAGTTGAAACTATATTTATTTAAAGTATGCCATATGAAAAGTTGATGGTCTGGTATCAGAGCTGGGTAAGATGGTAGTACTGCCTCGAACTTCACTGGAGGGCTATCAAAATAATATTAAATTCACTTATTGAAATTATTTTAAGATTGGAATTCTTTAGGTTTATTTAAGTAATAGTAATTATCAACGTTAAGCTTAACTCTTACTAATTTAAGTTGCCCTTAATCCTAATGATATTAGACCGTAGCGGAGCAGGGTACTTTCAGCTAGTTGTATATAATGCTTTCAGTTGTGAATATCAATAAAGTATAAATAAAAAATATATACTTTGATTAAACTTAGGTATCGTTGAACACACAGTGTCGTATAGCTGTAGTTGTTCTGAATAGAGCTCTGACTGACCTTGAAGTATGAACCCATAGTGTTTTGGATTATCACTTCAGTCTTGACTGCATCAAGGCACCGCACATTGGGGCAAAACGGCTAAAGAGCGGAAAAAACTCTTTTCCTAGAGAATGGTTAGTCTTATCGGGATACAAGTAGTCCTGTAGATATTTTAAAGTATTTTGTAAATTTTAATTTAACATAATTAGATTCTAATTTAACTTCATTTCAATAAAATGTTGGTTTCATTTTTCGATTTTCACATTTTTATGCCGATTGCTTTAGAATAAGCTGGTTCAGAATGGCTCAACAAAATTCTTTATTCACCTATATACTGCAAAGAATATAGATGGAATGGCTCACATTATTAATTAGAGTGCTTCGTTACTGATGGTAAGATGTTTATTTTTTAGGTTCAGGCCTCATGTATGTTATGTAGGGATCTGAAGATTTTAGCAGCTTATTAAATACATCCTCGTTCGAGGCTGTACGGGAGCATTTCCTAGTAAAGTTTATGTATACCGTAGTACTTATGGTATTTGTTCATAACTAATTCATAGCTAACTTGAGTTATTTAGGCAGTTAAAGAAGGATTTTGGAAAAAATATTGTTGATGTATTTTCGGTGTTACTGGAACCGTATCCCTGCTTTACAAAATCAACTTTTATCCGTGATAGACCGTTTTTGTATAGGTTCCTTTGCGGCTTCTTTTATTGGGATAGTAGTTTTGATAGTACCCCTATTAAATTAGAGCCAATTTTAATTTTTATTTGTAAAGAGGAAAAAATTCTTATTAATTGTACCACTCATTGAAGTTAGCTTAGCATCCAATACCAAAGAATACTTTCCGAAAGTAAAAATTAAAGTTTATAATGACCGTCACTAGAAACAACCTTACATACATCAGTTTTTATAATGAGAACATCCAAGTTCATACTTCTTGAGAAGAAATCAGACTAATAACTATTTAAATAAACATTGAGACCGCGGACGTACTAATCCCAACTTTGAAAATAATCCTTGTTTTTATGTACAGTTGTCAATGAAATTTATTGGGATATTAAGCAGTGGTATAAGCTTTAAGAAAATGGTAATTTTTCACCGGAGCTCAGCGGAGCTTTTTTTGTAGTACCACTCATGTTCAAAAACTGGTTACTTTTTCCCTCTCGCCCTAGTATATTTTTTGATAACATATTTCCTACATTGGACCAATCTAATTTTTTTTCCACTATTCTTTAGTACTTGAACTACAAATCTGTCAAGTTTCATAGGTTTGTATCTAAAAATAAATCCACAGTGACCCAAATTGTAGCTCAATAGAAATAGGCCTTTTTCGGGTGGAATAATACTGTCCAAATTAAGAAGGCCTCAGAGTCGCAAATAAAATTAAATTGAAAAAAAAAACAAACTGGAAATGTTTGCACCAACTAATAATGAATATAATAGCCCATCAAACACGAAAAAAATAATAAAACCATTTTTAGAGGTTTTTCCTAGTTTGCCCCACTGTGCGCCGCCTCCACTCCTCTCCGCCTTTTGCCAGGGCCCGCCAAGCTCTTGATCCTTCATTAATTCATTAATAGCTCACATCACCTTGTTATATTTGTGGAACCACCTTTGCCCCGTCTTTTAAATAAAATATTATTCATCCCCAAATTTATTTACTGAGTGAGTAAGAAGAAATATCAAGCCAAAAGAAATATCCATGTCAAAAAAATATTGTAAATATGTGCCTTTATGTAGGAATTGGTTTTCTACAGATATAGAAGGCGCAGCTTGAGAGGGCGAGGCAGTGAGCCGGTACACTACTACCATTTTACGAAAGATGACCCAAAACTCCGTTATAAAAAGATTTATGCAAACCTTTCTTTAGCACCTCATTTGTTTTATCTTTTAATAAAGATTTAGTACAAAACGAAGAGTTCACCCTCTCGCCTTTTTAAGGTTCGTCTACCCTAGTGGCGAATTATATTGTTCTACTGCTGTCTTCTGGTTGCTTCACTTTTTCTAGCTTGAAGGAAACATCGGTTATATTTTGTTGCCCATCAAATTACCAGGCTACTGAATTACTGTTAATATTATGATTTAATTTGTTTGTAAGACTTACTTGAGAGACATACATCTTAAGTAATCTTCAGATGTATTCATGAGTGACGGGTGAACTGCCGTAACAATTACCTTGTTGTTCTCGTTGGCGAGTTGGAGCTCCGCTCGTATGCCATTGGTCATATCTGTAACAATTTATGTTATATCATAGGGTATTATTTGAATATCGGTAGTCTTATAAAATATAGCAATAAAGGAAGTATATGGGTCATTCTTCCATTTCATACGAATTTGTGTCCCGAAGCGATTGTGGTTTCTACATAAAATTTCTTGGAATCCAACTGTAACAAGTAGGTGTAAGGTACTTCCTCTTGAGCGTAAAGTAGTTTTCCCGTGGTTATTGATTTGTTTTCGTGGTTAAATTTCCTGTTAATGTTTCTTTTGCTATTAACAAATCGCAAGGCTAAACTTACAAAAACCTTTTAGTGGATCTTCAGACTCACTGTTTCTCTCACGGTTACCATAAAGAACTATAAACTCGAATAATCATATCATTCTCATATAATCGGGGGGATAAAAAACGAAATGTAGCTCATTCGGATGTGTTATGAATTTATTTTTTCCTTTATCCCTGCATCGTATATTACGAGATTTCATATTTTAAATTAAAATACTTATGAGAGCGGGCGAAGCCGCGATAAGGACTACTAGTATAAGATTGAGGGTTAGAATCTTTCCTTTATATTTATTTATGTTTTTTAAACTTACAAGTCAGAGATGCTTTGGTTGCTCCATAAAGGTTGAGAGGGGTCAACACCATCCTCGAGGAAACAGAGCAAATATTGACGATGTGCCCTTCGTTCCTTAATGTCATTGTTGGTAGGACTGCGTTCATCATCTGAAAATATAATGTTAGTTCATTAGGTCATTGCTATTACACCTTCATGCAGTTTATTTATTGTGATTATTGTAGAAGATATGTACAAAATATTGTTTGCCTCTTATTGGTTTTAACGACTTAACTCTCTCTCTCTCTCTCTCTCTCTCTCTCTCTCTCTCTCTCTCTCTCTCTCTCTCTCTCTCTCTCTCTCTCTCTCTCTCTCTCTCTCTCTCTCTCTCTCTCTCTCTCTCTCTCTCTCTCTCTCTCTCTCTCTCTCTCTCTCTCTCTCTCTCTCTCTCTCTCTCTCTCTCTCTCTCTCTCTCTCTCTCTCTCTCTCTCTCTCTCTCTCTCTCTCTCTCTCTCTCTCATCTCCTATATATCCCCTCTCTCTCTCTCTCTCTCTCCTCTCTCTCTCTCTCTCTCTCTCTCTCTCTCTCTCTCTCTCTCTCTCTCTCTCTCTCTCTCTCTCTCTCTCTCTCTCTCTCTCTCTCTCTCTCTCTCTCTCTCTCTCTCTCTCTCTCTCTCTCTCTCTCTCTCTCTCTCTCTCTCTCTCTCTCTCTCTCTCTCTCTCTCTCTCTCTCTCTCTATCTCTATCTCTCTCTCTATCTCTATCTCTATCTATCTCTATCTCTATATATATTATCTATATTTTTTATATATTATATTATATATATATATATATATAATAATAATACTAATATATATATATATATATATATATATATATATATTATATATATATATATATATATATAGTACTTTTACAATTTGTAATATATCACAATTAAAATAATATTGCACCTGTGAATTACAGGTAGTATGCAAATGCGCATGGAATCTGTAAAAATATCAAAATAAACGACCTTTCCATAGGGTTACTATGGAAGGGAAACAATAAAAAAAAAATATATATATATATATATATATATATAATATATATAATATAATATATATATATATATATATATATATAATATATATATAATATAATATAATATACTATATATATATATATATATATATATATATATATATATATATATATATATATATATATATATATAACTTTTTTGATTGTAATACTGTAATGAAAAAATCTCTCTCTCCCTCTTTCTCTATCTTTTCATTTTTCGCCGTTTGTGTCGCTATATTTATATCAAGTATTTAAGATTAAAATTGTATTTTAATTAATTTTTTGTTTCTCTTACCGATAGCACTTACCCAAACAGGCCCCAAGAAGTTTACATTTATACAAGCCCTGATGAACTCCTCGTTAATTTTAGACGTTGTATAAACAACAGCTGCATTATTGATCAACAGGTAGATAGGGCCTAGTTCCCTCTCTATTCGGGATACGAGATCTTCAACATCTTTTCTGAAATAGAATCACATGAATTTTCAATTTTGTCAAAGTTGACCCAAGATATGAGATGGAGTTGGAGATGGGCTGCTCCACATTGTCCATTGTGAAGCGCTTTGGCAATCTCTGGATTTTTCGGGTTTGGCAAAGGACATTACTAGCCTACACTTTACACTTTACACAGTTTACACTTATCGATACCTTCTCCTTATAACACGACCGTTGAAAATAGAATCGTTATATTGATATTTAGCCTTCTTCAATGTAAAAAGGTGAAACAGAAGTTAACAAGATTAATTTTTACATGTATTTAGTGTTTTATATATTTAAATTTGTTACATCAACTTAAGTGAGAAATTTTCAGTTCACATGGATTCTTTGTCGTCCGTATTACTTTTTGCCCTAAAGTAAGACATATTGGCTTATTACTTTAATAAAACACATCGATCTAAAAATGTATGTGAGAAAGAATCAGAAGTTTCATATTTTCTTATTTCCACTTCTCTTAGGAAAATATAGCAGAAGTTAACAATACAGCTTTCAACATGTATTTTGTCTGTTCCACTTTCCGAACATGAGTCGTCCGATTAGCCATAGCAGCATAAAGTGACGTTAAACAAAATAAACAAACCGAACATGAGTAAGATTATCAGAAGTTAACATTACTTGTGATTTATCGTTATATTAATTCTGACTTAATTGGGATCGGCCAAGAGGGTAAATGGAATTTCTTAACCAAACTTGGACAGTAGATTAAGCTGCTCGAGAAAAGCTTAACTTCAAAATTTCACGACCAACCAAGCACCGGGGCGCCCTCCAGCGAACTTTGAACTTTACATAGGAGTCTATGGGAAAACGAGTTTTTTCAAGCGAGAGAGCATAGAAAGCAGGAGAGCGGTCAGTTGATGTCAGCGCTTCAAACAATCAACATGTCTGTTTACAAATTAGCCGAGGAACAAGGAAACGAAATTTCGCCACCAGTGTTGGAAAATCCGGAAATTTGTTTAATCAAAGAATCGACAGCAGAAGCAATCGAAAAGAAGTTGAACGAAGAAGAAAAAGAGTTGCTCACTTCAACTCGTCAATTACGCGCGAGCTGATTCTGAATTATTTTAAAGGTGCCGTTTACCAAGTAGAACGCGATGATTGGCAAACGGTTAAAAAAACAGAAAGAACAATTGAGGTGATGAGCCCTACAGAGATTGGAAAATGTGCGAACTTATTTTAAAAAAACAAGTCTGCTAAAAACAGAAACAGCGAAACGGAAGCTCGAAAAGCAAAAATCGAAGCCCGCCAAGAAATCAAGAGCGGAACAGACAGCAGAAAAAGTCGCGGCAATCAATAAACAACTTGAATTTCTTAAAAATAAAAAATAATATTGTTTTTCAATAAATGATTAAATGAATGAATAAATAAATGATTAATTAAATAAATAAATAAATAGGAATGAAATAAATAAATGAATAAATAAATGAATGAATTAATGAATAAATAAATCACACAATGAAAAATTATTATTGAAGCAAGTTTTATTAAAAGTCAAAAGGCATGCGAAGTAACATAATTGTAATCGTAATCATGATCATAATAGTATTATTAATGGTAATTAAAAAACGTTGATGGAAATTAATCGCGTTCAAAGCCACACAAGTGGTATTCTTGAGGATCGCGTGGTGACAATAAATGACGATAACAGAAGTTTTTATTGCACCAAGCACAACGCAAGATCGCTGTCAGACGACATTGGTGTTGCGAGCAGTCTGTATTTTGGCCAAGTCTGAAGCAATGTTCTTTCGGTGATACCCATGAAGCTGGATGGTCAGTGGTATACCCTGCTTTAATCCAAGCGTGAAGTATCATATTTTGAATCGTGGAGCAGCCATTTGGTGATGAGCAATAGAATGCACTTTGATCATATTATTGCGCTGCATTATTATGAAATCATCGTCGCTGTCAACATCGTCTTCGGTAATAGTCACACGCCTGATTTGACCATGCAACCGTTTAACAATGGCCTTCCACTGGAGAAATACGCCCACATCGAGAGGCTGAAATTTGAACGTAACACGTGCAGGCATTTGCTTCACATCTAATTCGTGACCAGCCGTGTGTCCATAAGTTTCACGCATTCTGTTCAAATTTCCAAAAGGACCGCCCCCATTGGTCAAGTACCACGAGTATTCGAGATTTACCCTGACCGAACGTTTGTAGTACAGTTTGATTGTACAAGTCCATTTCGCTGTATGTCATCTTGCCGCTGGGTTGATAAGCGATTACAAGATTTATAGCATTGGTAGTTCGAGCAAGTACATTGCTGGACGGCGTTTTTTCTGGAAGAACCAGTAACATTTGATGGTGCATATTGCCGGATAATGTTATAATAGGCATAATGGTTAGCGAATGTTGAATAGCATTTTTTGATTGCACGACTCCTATCACATCTTTGGCACCTCTGATGTCATGAGTGCGTCCTTCCAATAGTTCCTTGTTGAAGCCGGACTGATCGAAATTAATAATGCAGTCGTCACCGTACGTTTCGCGTAAATCTTTAATATGGTTTACGAATGTTTTTCCGGCTTCGATATCGATGGCCTGTTCGGCTAGGCTAGTTGGAGTCACGACTTTCGTTATTTTCCTGCTCACAATGCCATACTCTTTTTTAAAACGAGTAATCCATCGATCAGATGCTTTGAACATATTCCACGGTACATTTTTTGATCTTGCAATCAATGTAGCCCAACCGATCATGTCCCAGTCATGGACAGTCAAACCACGACGACGTTCGTCCATGAACTGTTCGAAAAGCTCTTGCTTGATCACTTTCATTATTTGCAAATAATTGAATAAACTTCCGTTGTCATACTTCCATTCACGAATTGTTTTATCAGCCGGTGCATCGGCGTATTGATTTTTGATGGTACTGTGTTTTTTCATTTGACCTCCAGCTGTCGCAAACGCGAATTCCACAATTGCGATCATCCTTTCAGTAGTCCAATCACCAGCTTTTGCTTTTTTCAAAGGTGAGCTGTATTCTGTGTCGTATTCACTCGTCGATGGTTGTGGCTCTCCAGGCTGCGCATCTTCCTGTGACACCTGACTATCCGATGACGGACTACTGCTCGTGATTTCTACTTCAACTGTTTCGTAGCAATCTGCTTCGCATTCATTGAAGTCAAGTGATTCTTCGATGACAACAGCTTCTGTGTCTGTTGCGGCTGTTTGCAGCAAGTCTACAATATGCTGTCCTAATGCGCGTTCTTTTTCGTTGAGTTCAGATCTAGGTAATGGATTCTGTTTCATAAAAGCTCGCATCTCCTTGAAAATGAAATCAATCACATTAGACGGATTAATTATGTCAGACATTATGAATAAATTCAAATGAATGTCACAGGAACTGTTCTCTCACAACTGATGCCTAAAAAAATAACTCTTCCTCGAACATTCAATAAGTCTAATACTAAAACGCTATACGCTTATACTCTACTAAATAGTATGCTGCAGACTGCCGATGGGCGCTGAGCACTTTTGCTGAAAAATGTCTCGAAAAAAAAGTAGCGGGACTGCTCTCCTTGACAGCCGAAGCGCGACTGACCACTTTCCTGCTTTCTCACTGCTTTCTATGCTCTCTCGCTTGAAAAAACTCGTTTTCCCATAGACTCCTAGGTAAAGTTCAAAGTTCGCTGGAGGGCGCCCCGGTGCTTGGTTGGTCGTGAAATTTTGAAGTTAAGCTTTTCTCGAGCAGCTTAATCTACTGTCCAAGTTTGGTTAAGAAATTCCATTTACCCTCTTGGCCGATCCCGATTTAGTATAATATTGATTCAACATTGATTTAGTTTTTTATATTTTGATATTTTCTTATATCCACTTAATAATTTTCTTATTTCTCATTTTAATGAATTTAATGAGAAGGGAGAAAAGGAGTTATTAGTTTGAACATGGAGTTAGAGTTTCTCCGAAAATGAAGGAGTATAAGCTTTCCCCTCTTAAAGTAGCGACTAAAACATCGAAATAAATCGGAACAAGGTTAGAATCGATAAAAGGTATTCTGGGCGCGTGAAGGGGTTGGAGCCACGCTTGTGGATTGGTACCATATTTTCTTTTGTCAACAAGCTGTACTGGAATTATTGATGTATTTATTTGTAAATAATGCAGCCAAACAATAGTACCAGTAATTCCACATCATGGGGAGTATCCAATATGTTCGCGATCCTCCTGCGCTCCACGCCCCTGTAACACTTTTTATGGGGCCGGGGTTTGCGAACGCCGCCGCTCCGCAGTGTTCACGCGAACTTCTTCGCTCGAGTTAGTAACAAGTACAACCTACATTTTTATTAATTTTATGGTAGAAGATTATAGAAGACCTTCTCGTTTTTGGCGAGCAATATTTTATGAATAGAGATCTAAAAATAACTCACTGTTGAGCCTCAGGTCTCAAGATTTAACTGGACACTACAGATAGTTTTGGCGAATGTCTTCCTCAAACTTCGAAAATCGTATTAACTTAATAGTACTGTCTATGCAAAGAAAAGACAAGTTCCGAAAGACTATATCGGCTCAGAATAAGCACTCCTTAACATTACGATTTCTGGCCATTGGTGATAGATTTGCTTGTTTGCAATATTTGTTTTAAATTTCAAAGCACCTTCTTTCGAATTTTTCTTTTTATAATTTGAATCTTTAGGATTAAATATTGAAGGCTACTTTTGGTAAAAATCATCAAGCACAACTCCCGTCCTAGCCCACGGCCTGAACCAGTAACCTAAGAAGAGTGTTTAGATACAATTTAAAGTTCAGGTTAGGTTAGGTACAATGTTTAAGTTGCACAAGTGGTCCACACTACCAAAGTGGTTCCAATGCCGTCCACGAACTTACAGCGTTCCCCTTTGAGTTTGAACCGACAGACCTCAGATCACTCTAGAATGTTCACGAACTGCTGCATATTCTGGGTGCTGACACGTATTCCCTTGTTACACGCTTGGAGTGCTGGAGGTTCACAAACATAGTGGATACCCGCCGCCTTTATACGACACGTTCACACAGCTGTGTCGATTCAATTTCTTTCCGTACCGACTTGATTCCAGTAGGCAGACACTCATTAGACACGATTCCGCCTACTGTGTTCACGGATTTATAATTGTTTTCAGTTTCGGGCTTGTAACCTTCCTTTTGTGGTTTCCCTTCCAGAACCTCTGGACATCTTCTAATATTATAATTTTTATCAAATAAATCATACGATCATAGTAATATTTACTTTATAGCTACGTTGAGTGTGTAGGGCACAGCCTGTCCTCCTAGCTCTTCGATCATAGTGGCTGTGGTTCTGTTGTTAGGTTCGTTTATGTCGGCACAGGCGACGACAGCTCCCTCTTTCGCCAAAGCCAGGCACAACTCCCGTCCTAGCCCACGGCCTGAACCAGTAACCTAAGAAGAGACAAACCATTATTAGATTTGAACTCTACCAAGTTAAGAGAGTTGTCTATCGACTTTACAATACTCACTAAGCACACCCTCCTCTTGAGCGACTTCGGTTCTGGCTTGAAGATCAGCTTCCAAACGTAGGATCCCATAGCTAATCCTAACTCCCAGACTATGAAGAATACGAAATAAACCATTCCGAAAATTGTGAACAAGATGTGATCTTTCTTAACATTAGCTGGCTCCAAAAATTCTCTCTTGCTACTAGGTCCATTTTGCCATCCTTCAGTCACGAATGACATCTTCTTTTACAATCAGCTAGATCGAAAACAAAAATGAATTTAAAATTACAATTCAAAATGAAATAGAAAATCTATAACAAGGTCCTTTAAGAATAATAATTATGTAAAGATAAGCATAAATAATCTAAGCCTCTGAAGGATACTAGTATCAAATCAACCAGGATCTAAGGATTCTTGACAGCTGAAGGATATCCTTGCCCTCTTCTTCTCCATCACTTGGCTCTCTTTTTGAAGAGCCAAGTGATGGAGAAGAAGAGGCTTGCTGGAAGAGGAGCTGACGACGATGATATCGACGATATGTACCTGTGAGAGACAAACCTCACGACGACTCAGACCTTAACATATTATAGATAAGTACCATATAATGTTATTAGTATGTAATAAGTAGACATTGTAAATTGCATGTTGACCCGTAATTAGATTAATGTTAAAATCCTCCGAAGATCTAATTCTTATTCTTCACATAACTAAGGTAGGTTGCCTTATTGTGGTCTACCTATTATATGGTTTGAAGGACTGTAGTTCGGAAGCTATCAAATCAACTTGCATCACATTTGCCCACAGATTAGTTCAATCTATCTACTTTCATAATCATACAGAAAATAATCTTTTTGAACAAGTCTTGTACCATATTTTTGCGCTCTTGTAAAAAGTTCCCTTCAGGCCATATCAGAACACCGGGTTCCAAATAGGGCCTATGCACTACATTTATTTTTGGTTACCTAGGAAAATGCCAAACTGGAAATCAAAACATGATTCTAATGAAAGAAACTTTATTCAAGTATAAATTATCAAATTTCAATGAAAAAAAATTATGTAATTATTGTAGTTGAAAAAATCCTAGTAGTGACCTTAGTTATCTGCCATGAAACAAGCAATTGAATATAAGTATCCAATAACATCGTTGGTTTGGTGAAACATGATCGAAATAACAAGAATGTCCTTATATGGCTTATTTGGCAAATGATAGGCTATACTAAGGCACTCGCTGTTTTTTCATAAACTCACACAAAACAATATCATGGAACAAAGTTGGAATAAAATCTCAGCAATTACCTAAAACTACAAACTCTTTGCTTTAAAATTCATCAAACATTTATATTATTAAACAGGGTGAGTACCTTATAGTTTAAAAAAAACCAAACAGCGAAATTAGATCAAAAATGCCGCAGACTTTACCTTTGTATTCCATTCCGTTGCAAATATATGATAATTCAAAGAATTTTTTTAGGAAACCACGTTTTTTTGCTGTAATATCTTCACTTGTATAAACATTTTCCAATTTCGTCATTTTCGGATTAAGCATTTAATTTCCTATTAGAGCAAAGTACATGTAACCTTGAATTTTACAAACGTTCAGCCTAAAGCTTTAACAGCTCGATGTTCCATGTTTGATCTTATTTAGGGAAGTTACAATGTCTTTTTATCACTTCTTCGCTCACCGTCTTTCGAAAAAATCTATCCACGAAACTATAAAATACTTTTAAAATCGGAAAAACATGGTGCTTTCATTTGTTGTACAAATCAGTTACTTGTGTAAATAAGGCATTATGATAATCGCTTAATGGAAATATGTATTTTAAAATTATTAAACTCTTCATTGTAATATAAAGCAAAGATAAAAATTATGGTTTAATATAAAATAAAAAAAACTGTCAATAAAGCGACACCAGATCAAAGGATTTTATGTTATTACATTTATTTATGATTATTTAGGATTTATTTTTTTATATTTTTAATTTTAGGTTTAAAACCCAATAGTAATGAACATAGACCTCTATTTTGCCGTTGGCTTCTGAATGCAGATGATATTGAAGAATACCACATTTTGAAGTGAATTTTTTGAACAGATGAGTCTGTTTTTCCTGGAGAATTTCTACATATCCATATGGGGTATCGTTTGTTAATAAGAAATTAAGGTTTATATTCATTGAGCTATCGTTGGTTAATAAGCATACGGCAAAATTGAGGCCTATATTCATTATTATTGGGTTTTAAACCTTATGATAATTTAAATTTTATTAAATAATTTAAAATATATGCATTGCGTTTTCTATATTATTAAAGAATAAAATATTATAATTTTTTTTAATTAGTTACAATCGTAGTGTTTCTTTTTTCATTCTGAATCGAATGAGACTATTTGCATCTCGATAGGACTAACCATTCTCGACAAAAAGAGTTTTTTCCCGCTTTTTAGCTGTTTTGCCACACTCTGCTTCACCCGAATAAGTAAAAAACTGATAATTTTAAATATTAATTAAAGTTTTATTTTTTTTATAGATAAAAATCTTGTATAGTAGCTTGCAATTAACATATATAATTTCTTCAATTAGCCATGGTTTCCTCAACTCTGATGTATGCTGCTGATGTTTGGGCATTAAGATATATGGAGCCGATAGAGGTTATTCAATCCAGATTTATTAAGTCACGCTTCTTCTAGCAAAAAAAAAAAAAAAAAAAAAAAAAAAAACACTTCCAACTTCTTAGTACGTCTAGAAACGGGTCGCTACCCTATTATAATACTTCTGTCCGAAGACAGACTTCCGCGGGTTTGCTTTAACAGGCTTATTGAGCTAGATTAAAAAAAAAAAAAAAAAAAAAAAAAAAAAAAAAAAGCACGGATATAACTTCAATTGGGTTACACAAGTGAGGTCAATCTTCGAATCACTAGGTTGTAAAGAGGAATTTTTACGTTTTGAGGGAAATTATTTAATAAGACGAATGATTTTTGCAGACAAATTACGACCCACCTTTAGTCCATAGATATCAACAGGGCTTTAATTTCAGCCGCGAACCAAATCTGCAGGTATATTAGCAGTTTTAACATTGGAGAACCAAAAAAATATTTATCATTTAAAGTTGGCTTCCATAAAGTGAGAATTGTGAGTCAATTAAGAGTTTCCAGCCCGGCAGTCATCAAGCTGTATCTGAAGAACGCGACCATTTCACTTGAAGGAAACAATGTTTGTACTTTCTGTGAGCATTTTGTGGATAATGAAAGGCCGTTCCGACTTAAAAGTGCAATGAGATTTTACGTTCCGTTTCACTATTGGAACCAGTTCCTCGTTTTCGTTCCGTTCCACGTTAGTTTGAAAAACCTACCATTTTCAAAGTGCATTTCCCCTTGTTGTGACTTCGAGCTGATAACCTCCTCCTTCTATTTTATAATTAAAAATTTTATAGGTACTAGATATTATAATATTAAGAAGGTTTAAATAACTAAGTATACTTATTAAAAAAGTGTATACTTTTAAAATAGTTTTATTGAATCATGAATTTTTTTTAAAAATAAAAACGTTAGCTCAAGAATTTACCAACTAGGTACATTGGTTCCGAGAAAAAGGAGTAATAAATTCTTTCTCCATTAGCTTTTCAAAAAATAGCGAAAAAATCATTTAATTACATATGCAGTAAAACCTTGTGTGGTCCATTTCTCTGAATCCGAAAGAAAAAGCCGAGCTCTGTCGGTAGAATAGAAAATTTCAAATAACGCGATATATTTAGAAGATGCCCATGCGCGATGAGGTGGAGCGATAGAGAGGGAGGAGGAAATCAACAGTGGCAGGATCAACGCAACAAAGGAATCGGAACGACCTTGGGTAGAACGAAACCAGAGATATAATCGAAACTCTACTACACTGGGGGAACAAAACGAGAGATCTTTTGGCGTTGGTTTTCGTTCCAGGAGAAACGATAAACTTGAGCGATTGGTTTCGTTCCAAACCGTTTCAAAGCAGGAACCAGTTCCATGTTCCGTTCCACCTAGAACGGCCCATCACTATTTGTGGAGGACTGCATGAGTCACCTGCTACTGCAATGCTCTAAATTCAATGAGCCCAGACAAACCTACTTGCAGGCCTTCATCACGGACACCTGTGACATTGTCAATGTTAAAAACATTTTGAATAATATATTCTTCAATGAAGGAGTCACATATGTTGATAAATAAATGTATTATACAAAGCATTTTTTTACTATTTTTTACTATTAATAAAGAGGAGTAAATGCTTTGTATAATACATTTATTTTAAATAGTATTCTTTAATAAATAAAATTATTTATCTTATCTACTTCTTCAATTATATCCACGCCAAGCAGTAATTTTCAAAACTGGTTAAAATTGCACTGATTGGTTGTTTGAAGGTTACGTAAAAGTATAATTAGACATGCGATTTTTAATTGTTATGCATTAATTAGTAACCCAGGTGGATAGAGACTATTAAAAAACTCTTGGGGACAATAGACCACGCAAAGGTTTCGTGGGGCCTAATATAAGAGTTGAGTTAGTTATTAAAAGTATTAATCGGATGAGTGACATGCTATTTGTAAATTTATTTGACTGGTGTTAAATTAAAGCAATGTATATAGACACAAACGTTGACTTATAAAATCAAAACCAGATGTAAGATACGTGAGACCGTCTGCCGACACCAAAGATAAATCTTATGAAGCAATTCATAACTCCTTAAATAAAATCGATGATTTTCGTAAAAAAACAAATGCCTCACTTTCTGTCAGACGTTTACTTCTAGTAACTTCCAAAATCGTTTCTCGAAAAAAAAACGTCAGAATCAAAATTGTAGAGCATTAAATTTACTTTAATTTCATATATACCTTTTTGGTATTTGAAGCAAACGCTAAACAAAAAGTGAGGTAAACATTTATTTTATTTCTAAAATTATCTATTATTAATAACGTATATCTCGAAAACTGTTAGAATTTCGACGAATGTGTATATAATTAATTTTATGGGAAATTTAATTAGCTTTAATTTTGATCAGTAGTATATTTTTCTAGAGTCCACCGTTTTCGAGAAATTATCAAAAGACCCAAAATTGGGACCTTATCGCATGTTCCATGCATTTTACAATGTGTTTATTGACTGGACTAATATAATTTTTAAAATATTATCTAGCTTGATAACATGACAAACGTAATCTAATGTTATCTTAATGGGTGGGAGATACAATGATGTGGGTACGCCTTCGCCGGTGCAAGGTCATTTTGTCTTGTATCGGTGAGGTGTCATCAGGAGACGTCAACAAGTTCACATCGTGGAATCAGCTGAGAGTGGCAAGACAAGCCGAAGAGAACTACAAGGCCAGATCAAGGTGGACAAGAATAAACCTCGGTAATATTTTTCTTTTGTTTAACAAGGTCCTCTCTATCTAATTTAATTCGTATAATTTCTTTATACTGCAATGGCTCTAAGGAGTTAGCCTCCTGACAAATATTTCTTATTTTTAATTTAAAAGATATAAGTTTTATTCATAGCAATGCTAAAATATTGTTTTCAAAACATAATTGAATATTTTTATGAATATTTATGCTTTTAATGATATTATTTGTAGTTTTGTATGAAATTAAATATATATTTTTTTTTTATATCATTTTTATTGATGCATTCAATGGAATTGATAACACTGGTCTACTAAATCAATTTTTTTTTTTGTGCCTTTTAAATAAATGCCCTATTTTTATACAAAATAGAGGTCACTGAATTGATAATATGAGCCGTTGCATAATTCTTTTCATTATATAGGTAAATTTATAATTCTTTTTAGCCATTCTGAACCAGCTTATTCTAAAGCAATCGACATAAAAATGTAAAAATCGAAAAATGGAACCAACTTTTTATTAAAATAAATTTTAATCGGAATATAATTACGCTAAATTAAATTTTATTAAATAATTTAATATATATGCATAGCGTTTTCTGTATTATTAAATAATAAAATTATACAATTTTTCAAATCCTATTGCCATTTTTTTCATTCTATCGTCAAACTTCACCTCAGAAAGTGGTATTCTTCAATATCATCTGCATTCAGAAGCCAACGGCAAAATTGAGGTCTATATTCGTTGTCACTGGGTTTTAAACCTTATGCTAAATTAAATTTTATTAAATAATTTAAAATATCTGCATTGCGTTTTTTTATATGTTTGAAGACTAAAATGATATAATTTTTCAGATCCTATTGCATTTTTTTCATTCTGAATCGAATGAGATTATTTGCAACTCGATAGGACTAACGATTCTCGAGAAAAAGAGTTTTTTCCCCCGCTTTGTAGCTGTTTTGCCCTACTGTGCTTTGACCGCTGTCGTAAGTAAAGAACTTTGATAATCTATATATATAAATATCAATGTATGTGTGTGTATCCTTTATAGGCTTTGATACGGTAAAAGATAATTCTCCATGTGAAGTGGCATTTTTTTCGAAAATACGTATATTTATTTGTATAAATAAATATATTTATTATTGTAAATTTTCGAAAAATGTTGAAGAAAAAAAAAACTTTATTCCAGGGTTTGAAATCAATAATTGTTTTTTCCAAAAAATCATATAATAATCATTATATTTGATTTTAAATTTAAAAATCATTCTTGATTAATAAATAAAAATTTCAATTGATTTTTGATGTTTATCGTTTTGATTAAAAATTATGATCACTCACTGAGTGACACGGTATTGCATAAATAATAATGATTAAATTGCGATAAAGGAAATATTGATCAGAAAATAAAAATCACCTTTTACACACAAATTGATTAATATGTTTGTATGTGAATTATTTCCATGATATTATCATGGAGAAATTTTGAAAGGAATTACTCAAAAATTATTATTATTATTGTTAATTGTAAAAATTTTGTTCAAAAATAAAGATAAGAATTTGATTTTTATCACTTGTGATCAAAAATGAAAATTGATCTTAATATAAATCATCAAAGGATTTTAAAAATTCCAGATAAAAATCTTGATCGGATTTGACTTTTATGATTATTTATGATCTAGTCCAACACAATCGATTCTCTTTCCCCGACATCACGTTATCTCTTTATTTCTCAGATTTTTTCTCATTTCTCTGATTAGGCGTCTTATTTTCAAATGCTATTTTCAAATGATAAAATTAACAGCCCCGAATTTCTTAATAGTAACTCCAGTTTAAATTATTTTGTTTTAATATGATTTTATGTATTATTTATTATGAATATAAATATTATGACATTTGTGGGGTACTGTACCTTGTATGCCTGGAACCGAACTGCTCGTAGCAGTAGTTCGGTAGTGGGGGCCAAGAGAGATGGGGAATTGTCGATAACACCAAGCCTCTTGTCGGCCTTGGTCTTGCTTAATTAACGCAGCTTTCCTTGTTCAGTGGAATTTCCTTCAACAGGCACTTCTGAAGACCGAATATGTTTCCTAAGCGAACATTTTGAATTTACCGGGCACTATATCATTCACTTCAAATGGATTTTATAAGAAACTATTTAGCCATTTTTGTTTGGAAAAAGTCTATTTAGCTGAAGGTAAGAGAAAAGAAAGACTCAATTTCTTCTTTAAAAACACACAGTTAAATTAGCCAAAATAGCATATTAAAATCCCGAATTCTTAAAAGGACTTTTTTTTTTTTTTCTTTTTTTTTTATAAACAGTTATTAATAATACTCTACAAAAATAGCCAAAAGGCTATTAGTCCAGTCAATCTAGACCAAAAATGGGCAATCAGAGGAACTAAAAATACTAGTTCCAATTTTTTCTTTTTTTTCCAGTTTTTTAGTTCAAAATTAAAGCTTATTAAATTTGCTACAAGTTTGTGTATATACATTTTTACGAACAACTTGACCGTTTTCACGCTATTGGCTTCAGAAAAGTTGTAATTTTCGTAAACTTCTCTTCTTTTACTACCTTCTTTGTGCCTCTCAGCGTGGAGGTGCCTCGACCCAAATCGACCAAGCATCACGGTCCCTCGCCAACACCTTCATGGCTTCCAGCCGTCTTCCCCTCTTCTCTCCCACCTGGTCCATTCGGTCCATCCATGTCTTCCGTGGTCTGCCTCTAGATCTTTTGCTTGTTGGCCTTGCTTCAAGAAACTTGCGTGGTTCTCGGTTTTCACTTATTCGACAAACATGGCCAAACCACTTTAACTGCCTCTTCTCTAGGATCTCACATATTGGCCTAACTCCTAGATCATTTCTTGTTTTTTCATTCCTGATGAGATCCCTCCGAGTTCTGCCCGCCACTCTTCTAAGGTACTTCTTTTCAGCGGCAGCGATTCTGCTTAGATGTTTGTCGAGAAGGACCCAACTTTCGCTTCCATATAATAGGGTGGGAAGGTAAATTGTATTGAAAATGTGTAGTTTTACCTTTTTATCCAATTCTCGTTTCCCGACAACAGTGTTAGAGATTTGGTAATATGAATTGTTTGCTTTTTTTATTCTATTAGATATTTCATTACCATTTCTACTCATAACTGTCCCTAGGTACATAAAATCTTCCACTGTTTCTTAGGTTTCTTCTCTACACGTGATTTGCACATCCTCAGGTTGGCGTCCTACTTGCATGACTCTGCTTTTGCTGGCATTTATAATCATGCCCTTTCTCTCAAGTTCGAAAACATTGTTTTTAACTCATGGTTTTTGTATATTTTTGTCTTTTAGATCCTCACTCGTTAATTTTAAATGAAAGCCACCAACATAAAAGTTGTACAACATTAAATTCCCTTTAAGCATATAAATTATATGTTCATTTATATTGTACGCGTCGCAACTTACAGCAAGATGTAAATGAAATTAAACATGTGAACGAAAAATCTTGATTTCCTAATTAAATTTTGATGTTCCATTAAACGGTACCATCAAAAGCAGACATTTAATAAGCATTTCTCGGGTGTTCCCTTAAGAAATGTCTCGGGAGGATTAACATGCCTTAGAGAGAGGGTTTTTTTTCTCGAAGCTGAGGACTGTTGTAAAGAGACTGATAGACAAAAAGCAAGGCATAAACTGATTTAAATTAGCTCGTGTTTAATCTTCCGCAAACAGTCCCAACAAAGGGTGACTGTAAACTTATTATAAACGTTTGTTTTAATCTTTCTGACCTCATGTTCTTTATTTTTTCTGCTTACCTGTATAATTTTAAATTACTATTAAATTAAATTAACAATTAATAGTGGCAAATATTCTATAACAACTAATATTTTAACGATAAATTTTTGACGAGTAGGACGTCGTTAAATTTTCGATCCGAGAAGCATCAACTGAGTTAGTGTGTGCCAAAAAAGTGGCTACACTTAATGATAGTGATTTCAAACGTGACTTTTTTCATTCAAAGCAATATAGCCCCTAAATGGTAGGTTCTAGGGACAAATGTTATAGAACAAAAAATAATTTTCATTAAATTTTGTGATAGGTCAACTCTTAGCAATTTTTTGATCAGAGCAACACTAATAGAGCTAGAGCGTGTCAAATGCGGTATGTTCCGTTCGTTCGTCGCGTTTTTTTAAAATTTCACATCTATATCAGCGATCCAACGCTCTGTGCGTAACACATGATTAGAAAGTTATGCTTCCAAAATTTAAGGAGCCAGAAACTTTTGAACACCAGTATATATATTCTGTTTTTTCTATAACTAGAGGTGTGCAGAACCCAATACCAAAAAAGGCACCATTGTATCCCAAATTAGTGTTTTTGGTAAGAAAATTGAGGCGGATTTTCGACATGTTAAGCATTATTTTTTATCGCTGTAAACTACAAAAAAATTTATCTAATTCTATTGAATTTGAAACTACTGAAATTTATTACAATATCAGAAAACTGTGAGTTCAAGTGTTATTGGCTTCAAGGGACCTTGGAGGCTTAAAAACAGTACATTAATACTCTGGTATGATAATATCCTCCTGATTTATAAAAAACAATAGATGTTTATAATGTTATTGTTTTTATTGAGAAGAAAAAAAGTTTGGTTTATAATTTTAAAATTTTATTATTTTAAGCAATTCCTGGTAATTTATCTAGTCTTGTTGTCCAATTATTACCCTAGCACTTTGATAAAAGGTACTTTTTTTTTTTAGTAGGGATAAAATAATGAACCAACAACTATTTTGAATTATTATCAAATTAATAATAGTAATCATATTATGAATCAAAATAGATATAATATAAATCGTTGCTTATTTTTTATAAATCGTTACTAAATTGAAAATGGTAATGGAGGAGGAAACATTGAAATTCCAGGAGTCAAGGTTTTTTTCTATTCAGTTTAACAAATCAGTCAAATATGTTAATATAACAACATTCTTCATAAGGAAGAATATGTATTGTCTACAGTATGATAATACATAAATATAAATATAAATATATATATTCAGTCTTGGTGATCATTCTTGTCTTCCATAAAGCAGCACTCCTTAGCTATGTCAACCCAGGGTAGGCATTCGTACTGTTCTTCACTGGGTATCACGAAGTTTTTAACAATGAGTTTCAAAAGTCTCGTTGTTGTTAGTGAGGGTAGCACGCTGAAACAGAATAAGGAATTATATATATAATGATAGTTGGTTTCTCTTAGGTTGTGAAATAAATAGTTAATAGTTGTTTCTCTCTATAACAAAGGTTTTATTTACAATATATATTTATATTAATTACAAACTGTTAGCTGTTAATAAAATACATTCACTCGCCTGTAACAAAACAAACTACATTTAAAGCCCTTATTACGATCTTCTTTATAAATTCATAATATATAATTAATATTAATCAGAGTTAATATTAATGTAGCCGTAGAGGTTAATAATAAAAATCCATTCTTATCATTCACAGCTGTTTATTGTCACTTCTAATAGGCATTCTGGGTAATGGTGGTCGTATTGCATCATGGGTAACTTGAGAAAAGCCACCCGTATATGATTGAAGTGGTTTTCTTTACATATATATTTATTTGAATAATATTAGGACCAGTAATGAACGAATTTCGGACAATCTTTTGTTTGGAAAATTGCTTCAGAATTTCCTAATACTGAACTTTAATTGAATGGGTCCGCCGAAAAACGTTCTAAGCGACAAAATTTCCTAAGTGGCGATTTTAAAGGTTTTTAAATCTATAATAAGTAGTACGTCATAGTATGATATAGTACTCCATTCATGTAAATATAACAAATTAATATGTAAATATAAAATCTAACTTACAAAACTAACAATAACTTCAGATTATGATTTTTTTTCACTGATCAATGAAAATTTTGTTTGTCGCTTAGAACGTTTTTCGGCGGACCCATTCAATTGGACAGGGTGTCTACTAGCCGGGAAATTCGGGAATTACGTGTGGTCGGGAAAAATTCGGGAATTTACAGAAAATTTGCGAAAGTCGTCGTTAATGCTAAAATTTTCAGATTTTTTGCAGTTTTTTGCTCAATATGTCAGTTAAGGAAGCGTCTGATTGGTACAGTCACTTAACAAACTTTTAAAGTAACTAAATTTGCTTCAATTTGAGATCAGGGTGAGCTCTATATAGCAATTGGTTCCCAAGATATAGGGATATTATCTTCGAAAAGAGGCCATTTTTTTCCCCAAAAAGTGATGTTTTTTCCAAAGTCAGTTTTTTTGTGAAATATCTCCTGAAATACATCATTTGAGACCAACATGGTACCTGTGGGCCCAGCGGTTCTCTCAAATACGGCAGATAACAAAAAAACAGTCAAAAGTGGGTTTTGGGTGAAAGTACTGTTCTGTCTTTCTATGGCGTATTTATCAATCAAAATTTATTTATTTTTGTTATTGTTAAATAATTGATTGATGAAAAAGAAAAATATAGCATAATCGGCAATTGCGTCATCATCGAACATGGTTTTACCAGGTATGCAAGTTTAAAATGTCGTTTATTTCTTAAAATATATACACAGTAATTAAAAAAAAATTATAATATATTTTATTCAAAGTACTGACCCTCGCTTTCTACACATTTTGTCCATCTCTCGGGCAATATATGGATACCATTCCAAAAGAATGCTTCATCTTTATTTGAAATCCATTCATCGAGCCATTTTCGTACGTTTTCGAAATTGTTTGAAGTGTTGCTCCGCCAATGAGTGTCCCATCGATGAGAAGAGGTGATAATCAGAAGGCGCCAGGTCAGGTGAATACGGCGGGTGGGGTAGGAGTTCCCAACCAAGCGAAGAAATCGTTTCCTTAGTCAATCTGGCTGAATGTGCAGGAGCGTTATCATGCTGAAGAATGACTTTGGCGTGCCTGTGAGCCCATTCTGGGCGTTTTTCGATCAATGCGTGACTCAAATTGATCATTTGTTGTCGGTAGCGCTCGGTATTGACGGTTTGAGAAGCTCGTAGTAGACTACTCCCTTCTGATCCCACCACACACACAGCATTGTCTTCTTCCCAAAACGATCCGGTCTTGCACTCGATGTGGATGGTTGTCCTGGCGTTACCATGATTTTTTTTCGTTTGGGATTCTGAAAATAAATCCATTTTTCATCGCCAGTTACAACTCGATGCAAAAAACCCTTTCTTTCGTGGCGTAAAAGCAGCATTTCGCACACAGTTTTTCGTTTTTCCATCTGTCGTTCGTCCAATTCATGTGGAACCCATTTTCCAACCTTTTGAATCTTTCCCATAGCTCTCAGGCGATCGGAAATGGCTTGCCTAGTGACATTCAACTGTTCTGCCATCATTTGTTGGGTTTGGGTATTGTCTTCGTCTAATAAAGATTGCAATTCGAAGTCCTCAAACTTTTTTGGTCGATTTTCTCGTTTTTGATCAGTAACATCAAAATCACCACGTTTGAAACTTTGAAACCAACGTTCACATGTCCTGACGGTTGGAGCAAAAACATCGCCATAAGTCTCAACAAGAATTCGATGACATTCAGATGCCTTTTTCTTTTGATTAAATCAGAAAATCATGACATGCCGCAAATGCTCTTTATTTGGCTTAAAATTAGACATTTTTAACACCAAAGAAAGGTATGATACGTCCACGTAAACGACTTAAAAACAACTGACTTTTGTAAACAAATGACTAACAAACAAAATAGCGTTTAGAGATAAGCAAATCCTTCAATAGGCTAAGAGCGCATTCTATTGGAATTAAAACGACATTTTAAACTTGCATACCTGGTATATACCTACATACTAAAATGCGTAACAAACATCATATATATATATCGTATTCCTCAGGTTGTCGCATGGGGAAGAGGGGGAAAGGGTTGAAAATCGTAAGTTCACAGCCGTTTGATCAAATAACTTGTAATCCGTTATTTGTTGTACATTTGGAAAAAAATTGATCCTATGAATTTTTTTTTTCTCAAATCAATAGTTTTAAAGCTGTATGGGACAACGCACTACTCCGCGAAAGCACGTTTTTCTGTACTTTTTTTACTCTTAACTCCGAAACTATTTGTCCAATTAAAATTTTTTTTTTTCGTTCAAACGCTGGTTAAGTTTACTATCCGATCTGTATGTGAAATTTTTAAGAAGTTCCGTAACACACCCATGCGAGCACACTGAGAACCTCGTACAGTTTAGCCCAGTCAATAAACATGTGGAGTGCATGAAATATGCGATAATTTGTGACTTCTTGGCTTCGTTAGGAGTAGTTAAAAGATAAACATACTAGAAGTCCCCACCCAAGGGGTTGGTTGGAGGGGAAAAGGTCCCATTTTTGGGTTTTTCGATATCTTGGAAACGGTGGACTCTAGAAAAATATAATTTGAATAAAAACTTGAGCTAATTAAATTTCCTACAAAATTGTTTCTTATACGTCATACTTTTTACGGTATTTGAGATACACGTTATTGCAAATAATTTTCGAAAAGAAATCATTTTCACCTCACTTTTCGCCAAACGTTTACTTCTAGTGCCGGCCACGACCGTTTCTCAGAAGAATTGTCAGAAACAAATTGATAGAGCATTAAATTAAATTTAATTTTATGTATAACTTTGCTAATTTATTTTTAGCTGGATCTATAGTTTTTACAAATCAAACAATAATGACGAAAATATCTAGCGCTGTCAATATTAGGGGAGGGGAAAATACAATAGCTTGTTGAAAACTGTAAAACGTCACATTAAACTTATATTATCACTTTAATTATATTACATTATTACATCGGCTCAGCGGTTTGGCCACCACCTACGCCTAAAGATTGGCTAAGTTGCGGTAAGTAACACATCGCGAAAACACGTATACAAATTTCTTTATTTCATCTGAAAGCTGATCAAATTTACAATGAGACCTCTTATATGAAATGTGTTTTAAATCCCATGAAATACCCACTCTAGCACGCTGAGAATCCCTTACCGTTGTGAAAAACCCCTTTTTTCAGTACAATTCTCGTAAATAGTTTCTGAGTTATAGCGAGAAGTATACTGAAAAAAAAAAAAAGTGGATTTCACAAGAGTATGGGATTCTCAGCGTGATGGCGTGAGTATATCATGGGACTTGATCAAAATTTCATATATGAGGTCTCATAGTAATTTTAACCAGCTTTCTATTGAAAAAAAAAAAAATATTCTGATCGGACATATATTTTTGGAGTTATTTTATCCGACAACCTCGTGTAACCTCGTAACTATTTTCAAACCGAATGGCAACAAGCAACATTGATATGTTTCTTGAAATTTATCTAGAGTAATCCGAAATATAAAAACAATTGCTTTTTTTTATATATATATTGTTTAACTGTGATACGTTAAGTAGCAAATTATGCATAGATTGATTTGTTTAGATTATCATTGAAACACCATTAAAATATCGATTGGCGAGAATTTCTAAAAAAGTTTTGAAAAAGTCGGGAATTTCTAGAAAAATTCTTGAAAAGTCGAGAATATGTCGGGAATTTTGATAGCTGAAATAGGTAGACACCATGATTGGAGATCTACCAATTATTACAAGTCATTGTCTTGACATTATATGCGATATATTTATGTTACATTTACTTCGCATTTTCTTTATACAGATGAAAATTAAAAAAAAAATCAAATTCTCCCTGATTATGAACAACAGTTCATCATGGATATGTTTATCTATAATATACTGCTTTTCCCAATTTACACTTTAGGATTAAAAGGTCAAATGAATTAAATTAATAATTAAATTGAATTAACAATCAATGATTATTCGAAATAAACAAAGTTGAATGAAAATAGAGGTTACAAAGGTGACTTTTATCTTTCAAACCGATGCAGCTCCTAAACGGTAGGTCCTAGCGACAAATCATATTCTCAATTAAGACAAAATAAATAAAAAATATTCTTAAATATATATTTATAAATATATAGTCGGACAAAATATTCTCCATTAAGTTTATGATAAGGAAACTGGCTTCAAATCTTCGATCTGAGCAACACTAACAGTGCCAGAGCCTATCAAAATGTTATATTTTTGAATGTGAAAAAAATGTTATTTCAAAAATGTATAGATCCCCAACCAGAAGACATATCCATATGAAAAAAAAGCATTTTAAAAGTAAATTAAATATTGTTAGGTAAATTAACTGCAATAATATAACACTCATAATTTGTGCTCCATTTAGAAAATTACTTGATACAAAGCTATTTAAAATTTAAAAATAAAATAATCATGGAGTTATAGACAAGTGGATGGGGCATACCTCTCAATAGCCAGGGCAGGCAGCCATTTTGAAGTGCACCGTATTATCAGTATATTAGTATATTCAAATTTTGGCTTCCTAAGCTTTATAATGCTGTTATTTTATTTTAGTGATTTATTTACTTTAGTGATTTACTTATTTTATTTATTACGAACCCTTTCAATTGCCCAAAGTCGTCAGTTGGGCATAGTGGGCGTGGCCAGTTAATGTTTTGGTCTCGCCCCTCACGAAACAATATACGGGAAGGACCTCTCCATAGTACTATAAATCCATGAAAATGATATATAGATCTAACCATTTTCTCATCACCATGGTTACGATGGTCATAAATTCATAACTTCTGGCCCGAGTCAATTTAAACAATTTTATTGTTATTAAAAGTAAAGCTTTCATTCATATACTTAATTGAATATAACGAATAATTGGATATTTAAGAAAATGGTATAATGACTTATGATTCATAGCAAAGCTGTAAATAGTTAATTTAACTATAAGAATTTTGGAATAGAAAAAAATATTATATATTTTCAAATTATAAGAACTTTTTAATTTTAGTAAGGGCTGATCAATTTATTTATTTATATTAAAATCATAATTATTGTTTTGTTTTTTTAAATAAAGTAGTTCCAAAAATAATTATTGTAAAGAAGAAAATTGCTTACTCATTTATTAAGATCAGAGGGTACTTCATGATGGAAGGTACGACCACTTCTTCATGTCCGTAGTGGATAGCAGTCATTGTTTCCTTAACTACTTCTTCCATTTCCACGACTATATTTATCCTGCAACATTATCTTTATATATTTCAACGTTTTATTTTATTTTTATATTTGTATTATACTAGATTAAATTTTTAAAAAAATCCCTTCACTATAGGTCTAACACTATTGATCTGATCAGAAGAGGAATACTACCAAATTTGTTGCAACTTTGATTTGCTTTAATAATGTATAGAACACAAAATATTCTAAAAGCAACTAGTCCAGTCAATAAACACATTGTAGAGTGCATGAAATATGCAATAAATAAAGCTATTAAATTAAAGCTAGTTAAATGTCCTATAAAATTAATTCTATATACATTTGTCGTAATACATACTGTTTACGAAATATTCGTTATTGAAAATCGGTGATTTTCGAGAAAAAAACTTTTACTTAAATTTTTGTCAAAATTTTGCTTCTTGTACCTTCCACGATCGTTTCTAAGAAAACACGTCTGAATTAAAATTGTAGACCAATAAACTTACTTTAATTTCATGTATACGTTTTTGGTATTTGAAGCAAATGTTTAGCAAAAAGTGAAGTAAACATTTTTTTTATTTCTATAATTATCGATTTTTATTAACGTATATCTCGAAAACCGTTGGAATTTCGACGAATATGTATAAAATCAATTTTATAGGAAATTTAATTGACCTTGATGTTTATTTGAACAATATTTTCAAAGAGTTAACAGTTTTTGAGATATAATCGAAAAACCAAAAACATTGATTTTCTCCCTCTCTCACACCGTTAGCTCACCCTCCGGGGACTTTTAGTATGTTCACCTCCTAACTATTCCTTATGAAGCTGTGAAGTCAAAAAGTATCGCATATCCCATGCACTCTACATCCACCTCTTATTTAACACTCATTGACGGGACTAAACGGTTTCCGAGTTATTTGATCAAACGGCTAAGAACATACGATTTTCAACACTTTCCCCCTCCTCCACTACCCAAACCCGACGCTATATCCAGGAAGACTTTTTACATATTTAAAGCTAAGGGTGGTGAACAATTTCCAGCTGTCTGACCTTCATATTTTTGGTTTCAAGATTTGGGCATTTTTTAAAAAAAAATTTTGCATAATTTCCATGTACTAATAAGGATTGGAATAGGGATAAGGTCCAGTGTAGGGTTGGGCGATAGTCTATAGTTACTATCGATATATCGATATGCCATGCCTATCGATGGTCACTATCGATAGTGCTGACTATCGATGGATCTTTTTTACTAATTTCAACTTTTGAAACATTCGGAATAATGCTGATCTGTCTCTGTTCAGTGTCGAGTTCTTTTGAAGTTGAATTCGGAGTTCTCTCAAAGATTAAGCCAAAGGAAAAGCAGAAATGCTAGTTTTTCTTTCGAGAAATATGTGGCTCAAGAGTCAATACTTGACTCTTGAAATTAACTATTTCGTTTTTGTTTTTTTTTTCTGAAGATTTGATTTGTTTATTACACAGACCAACAAAAAAAAAATGTTTTCGAAAACTTTTTTCACTTTAATAGCTGATTTTTTATAGATTTTTGTGTGCTGAATCGAAATCTGCTCTTAGTTCTTTTGTATCACCCATAGTTTTTGAGAAATTTGCTTTTTTTTATATAATTTAAAAAAGCATATATAACTGTTTCATATAAATATAAAGCGTTATATTACTGTTTCATGAGGCCTAACTTTATATGTAGAGGTGATAAGAGAATGTTTCTAAGATCTACAAGGTGTTTTTGCCGAGAATGTTCTTCTCGCCGGGTATTAAAGACTCCCTCACAGATTAGTTCTTTCTGCACCAATGTTGATCCCTTGCTCAACTGTCCCATTGACACAAAAAAACATGGAAATTTGGTAAAACCCCCTTTCTGACCAAGAAGCAAGCATGTTACTTTCATGTCACCACTTATCATCCAACCATGAGCCGAATAGCCAATTTTATTCAACACTATTTCTAGGTTTTCATAGCTCTCTTTCATATTTTCAGAATATGGTGCAACAACAGGTATAGATGCATAAGTGTTACAATTGTGTAATAAAACAGCTTTTAAACTAGTTTTGGAAGAATCAATAAACAGCCTCCAGTCTTCTTTTTTGTATTCAACACCAAACTCTTTGATCAGACCTGGAATGTACACTAAATCACCTTCTTGTTAAAAAAATTTCGAAAACTTTTTCCTCCTATACACATATATGCTAGTAACAACTGCTAACAAGTTCTTTTCTTTTAGTCTAGAACCAAGCAATTCAGCTTTGTCTTTTGTTAACCCAAGATCCCTAACTAAGTCGTTAAGCTCAATCTGAGTAAACAGTTTAGACTATATATTTGCTGTAGCACATTGGAACTCTTCATCATCTTGCTCATCCATATCTTTGTTTCAGCAGTGCTGCCAACTCTTCTACATACAGCACAAATTATTTTACAATTTTATTTGTAGTATATAAAAGCTGTTAAATTCTGTAATAAATCAAAACAATTAATATATTGATGTGCAAATGTGAAAAAATGGAAGGTGATACCGCTTAATAAGTGTCATATTTGGATTTAGCACCCTAAAAAACAAAATAATAAGGTGTTTTAAGTAAAAATGTTTTTTCATCGTTGGCCTGTGTTATTATTGTAACCATATAAATTGTAAATACCTTTTTTAAAATTCAAATAAATTAGTTTTTTTCTCTCATCTTTATGATAATTTATAATCCTGCAAATTTCAAATAGTAGGTAGATAACTTAATTTAATTAAATTAGTTGAAATTCTTTTTTGAATAGCTTTGGAAAAAAAAGAAAAAGAAGAAGAAAACTATCGAAAAATTATCGATAGCAATCGATAGTTTTCAACCGATAGTACCGGCCTATCGATAGTGATAACTATCGACTATCGCCCAACCCTAGTACAGTGTTTGTGTTAACCACATGTAAACCTTAATAGGGAAACCCCAACTGAAGTGCTTTGACTATCGTATTGTCAATGAGGTCTATAAAACCAAGGTGAAAAGTAGGAATGTGTTAATTCCTAATTATTCTGTTTTTTTTAATAAATTTCAAATACAGAGATACACAACTTACTTGAGAGGCACGCATCTTACATAATCTTCAGAAGAGTTCATGATTGATGGGTGAACATTGGTCACTATTATGTTCTTTTTTTCTCGAGTTGCAGCTGAGTGCGTATGCAATTGCTTATATCTGTAACATACAAACGAATTCGTAAAAATGTTACTACATATCTCAACTGATGTGTTTATAATCCAAGTTCGGGAACCTCTGGAATAGTATACACATAAGACTAGCATCCACAGTCGCGGCTTTGCCCGCTTCCATAAGTAAAAAACTTGACTAATAATTATAGTTTTATTTGTTTATCGATAAAAATTTTGTATTGAAGTATGCAATCGAGCATTATTTCTTCAATGATTTTATCGCGCATAGCCGTAATTTTTAACCGTGTTAAAATTACTCGTATCAGGGGGTTGAAGATTACGTAAAAGCATAATTAGACATACATAATTATAATGTAGGAGCGGGTAATCCAAACGGACAGGCACTATTAAGAAACATTTGCGGATAATGGACTGCTTTATCATTTGTAACAACAAGAGGCTCATAAATCATATATTTACACACAATATCAAATAGCAAAGGATTGACATTTTGAATTAGTAATAACATTTATTAAGCAGACATAACTGTATTGATTTCGTCTTGTTGGATTTTAATTCTAACCATAAAAGTATAAGAAACTCTGATGCGGAATGGTGCTAATATTAGTCGATTTCCAAACTTCACCGAGATCCACATGTCGCACCACATATTTAAACCTTTTTTAATAATTTAATTGAATATAAGTAAATTTTATTATCGATTTTAAGTTCTATATCACAACGTACCTTTGTAACCTCTAATGTAGACTGACGCTCGCCACCTATCGTAAATTTTAAACTTGTTGTCTACATGTCATCGTTTTTTTATTAACAAATTAATTGAAAATCAGTAGATTTTATTATCACTAAACCGTCCTGGAACTTTAAAGATGATGTGTTTTAAATTTGGAACAGATTGGTTCAGCAGTTTTCGTGGTTAGTGATCATTAGAGACCGGATTTCTGTGTTATTGCACATTAAGTTCACTTTGATTTAGCGCTCTCTAACCCAAGCAGTTATCTCATTTGTAACCTAAGGATTCTTATTCTTAAATTTTATTTTGCACGAAATTGCACAATTTTGAATTTTTGAGCTTAATTGCATTCGGTAAAAATTTATAAATAAATAAATTTGGTAATAATTGCAATTCGGGTTCTACTGCACGAAATTGCACAATTGAACCAAATTTATCCACTTACCCATTTATTTTTTGAAAATTTTACTTACAATTATTAGGCAACATTCATAACGTTTATTTATATTAAATACATAGGTTAATTAGTTTTAAATTGAAAGTAAAAAGTCGCTTAATATAAATCAAATGTATATGTGACCAACTACTTTGAAATGAACGTATTGAATTAGGAGCTTTGAGGATTTAGGCAAACATTAAGGGCCGAATTCATAGACTGCACTTAGAGTGAGGGATAAGTAATACTCACTTAAGTAGGATTTTACACTTGAGGAAAAAAAATTTAAAAACGGTATTTATAGACGGCCACTTAAGTGAGTAAAGAATCGGACTGATAAGAACGAGTAGCGCATGCGCAGTAATGCTATTAGTGTAAGGTTTCGTGTTGGTTTCCAACCTAACTGAGTTGTTGACATAATTTGAGCTACCTATTATAATGGAAGAAAGGAGAAAGAAAATAACATTTAGTGAGGAGGAGAAATTGCTTTTAAAAGAATGCGTGTTAGCATCAAAAACTCTTATGGCCTCCGAATGGACAGACAAGGTGTCAAATGCGGAGAAATCCCAAACTTGGGAAGAAGTTGCTAGGAATTTTAATTCACAAGGAAGTAACGTTCCAGTAAGTGCACTATTCTTTATTTAACAAAAGTGTAATATAAATTAATTAACATAAATGATATTAAACAAAATCAATAACACTGATTTACACATTGTATTTTATATTACTTAAGGAGATATAAGGAATATTAATCAGCAATATTATCTCCCATTTTAATTTTATTTAAACAATTATGATATAATTCTTTATTTGGGCTACGTTTCATGGTCTTTACCACATTTTTAAGCTCTAACATAGTTGGATAATAGATGAAAATTAGCTATTACTCAGAATAGGATATAATATTGCTGATTAATATTCCTTATATACTGATTTACTTAGTTCTCAACTAGACTGGTGTTCAAGCCAAATTACAGTATGTTAGGCTCTAATTTCTGTGTTATATTTATAGAGAACTGTAAACCAACTTAAAAAGCTGTGGGATAACATAAAATTCCGCCAAAAGGCGGAATTGGCTGAAGAGAGGAGGAAACTGATAAGGACAGGAGGTGGTCCTTTCATACCTTCCTCTTATGAAGAGGATCCAGAACTGGAGGCATAAATTAGATTTATTTAGTTTATAAAAACGTTTTTTTTTTTTGTTACAATGAATATTTATTTTTACAGAAGCAGAAATTCCAGTTCAAAAGCAACAAGCAAAGAAGATACCAACCCCTTATAATTTCAGTAAGCATAAATTATCTTTCATAGCCAATTACAGTAGTAAAGCCCTGTGGCACCTATATTTTTCGTTGCTATACATTGTAATACAATAATTAGATTTCTTGGGACCCAAAAAAAAAACATGTATTATTTTCTTACTACATATATTTATTTTTGCAAAAGCAGTGTCAAAAACCTTAGGTACTACTAGAAAAATTGAAACAGCTCCCTTAGCAAAATTCTTTTTAAAAAGTTATATTTATCTTGTTTCTTATTTTGTATGGTTTAGGGGGAGCTTTAAAAAAATAAGAAAAAAAAAAATGAATTTTTGTTAAGTTAATCTTGTACAGTTACTTCTTTTAATAACGAATACCTTTTTCCCAGAAGCAAAACAAGATGCAAAAGAATTTGTCAAACAAGAAGGTGAGCTAAGAGTGCTTAGAGCAAGGAAGCAAATTCAGAATGACGACGAGCTTCATGCACTCCGAGTCAAAGAGGCCCAACTAAAATTAAACTTATTGGAACGAGAGCTGAGGTTGAAAAAGGGGTTAGAAGAAGAGCTGAGTTTGAAAAAGGAGGTAGCGATGTAGGAGCTGAAGGTGTTAGAATTAAAAGAATTATTGCTGAAAGATTTGAATAAATAATATAATATAATGATGTATTTTATTTAGTTACAATAATTATGTTTTAAAAAAAAATAATATATATAATTATATTTCTTCAATTAAAGGGTCTTTCAATGAAAACATTCCTTATCATTGTTCCTCTTGAAGTTACTGTTAATGGCAAGGCTGGTACTTCATTAATTCTGGGCCCTTCGTCGTTATCCAAATCATCCCAGGTATCATTGGCATTGATCCCAATGTTATAGAGTACTGCACATGCAGTGATTGTGTGAGTGACATTTTTCAGTTTTAACTGCATCTCATTGTACAGACAAGGAAGCCTTCGCTTCCATCTGCCAATTGTTCTTTCAACCTGGCTTCTTGTCACTTTATGGGACATATTATAATTAAGTTCAGCCTGTGAAATTGGATTGCTCACAGGGGTGTAAATATATAACCTCTGTGGATATGCACTATCACCAAGCAAATGTCCCGGTAGTTGACCATCCTCTAAATGAACACATACAGAACAGTTGTCAAAGATTCCAGCATCATGAGCCGAACCAGGCCATCTCACAACAATGTTCAAAATTTCCTCATTTGGTCCACTTATAATTTGTACGTTAACTGATTTTATTGGGATATGTGTTCCATCAACTAGGCCAATAACTCCAGGGAATTGAGCTTTGGTATAAAAGTCTTAAAAAAGTGAAAAATTTCACTTGAGTGCAGTCGATGAATTCGGCCCTTAGGGCCGAATTCATAGACTGCACTCAATGATCGACGTACTTCCTAGAACTAAGTCGTTTCCTCAGAAAAGTATACTCCCCGCTTCCTATTGTATTCCCCACTTCTGATTTAGCACAAAGGGCTAATTGTTGCCAAGATTTTAAACCATCTACTTTGAAAATGCCAAAAACGTCCGCGAGTGTTTCTACAAAATTGAAACAATGGGCAAATGATTATCCAGAGCTGATATTTGTTTGAAACTCTCGAAGAAAGCTTAAAACGAATTGAAAATGAAAAGGGAAGAAGCTTGTTTTCGAAATTCGAGCAAATCCTTGAGAAAAACTACGGCTACATTCGTTAAAAAAAAATTAAATTATTGTATCAACGGAAAGGAAATTGAAGCAGATAATCTGGATCCATCCACAATCGCATGCTAAAAAAAAATTTTCCTATTACGTCCATAGATGTAGAACGTTCCTTTTCTTTGCTAAAGAACATTTCATTAAGTGACAGGCGGCATAATTTTTTTGAGAAATATTTTGAAATTTATAATGTACATTTTCACGAAACTTTTAAAAACTAATTTATTTTTCAAAAACATTTAATTATGTTTTGATTCCACGTAAAAGAAAATTTTAATAAAGATATTTATATTTCTTTTAATTAACAATTTTTTTCACCTCCTTTTTTTCCCCAAATTTTAAAGTATTTCAGATTGAATTAACTCTAAAACGAAACGTTTATCGAAATGTCCTTAAGTTTATTCAAGGCTGGTTAAGTTTTGCATATTTGTGTAAATAAATGGATTGCTGCATGTATTAAGTTTTTAAATTCACGTTTTGAGTTTTTTACAGCACGATTTTGCATATTTGGAGTTTCTTACTGCATGATTTTGCATGTTTTGAGTTTTTACCGCACAAAAATCCGGTCTGTGGTGATCATGAACGAGAAATAGCTTTTCCTTTTATATAATAGGATAGGTAACAAACAAAATGTTTAAAATAGTGAGGGTAGGTTAAGATTGTAGATTTTGTTCTGACCCATGAATGGAGTAATTGTAAAATCATCTTTTGTTTCTTATAATTTAAATCTATAATCTATAATATAAATCTGTAAGGACAAGCCGCTTTCGTTTCTGATCACTAGCCACAAAAACTACTGAACCAATCTGTGCCAAATTTTAGCCAACTTATATATTGTTTAGCAATAATAAAATCTACTGAATTTCAATTAATTTGCTATTAAAAAACCTATAATACGTTGATAACAGTCAAGTTTAAAAATTCATTCAAGCTCAACATAACACCCTACAAAGGTATGTAGAGCTTGAAATTTACTTATATTCAATTAAATTTTTAATAAATGTTTAAATGTGTGGTGCGATATGTGACTCCCAGTGAAGTTTCAAAATTGACTGATGGTTAACATGAGTTAAACACTGAACCCATCTGTACCAAATTTTAACTATAATATAATATAACTATATCATTTTAATTGTTTTAAAAAGGTTTAAAAATACTAAAAATTTAAGTGTACAATGTTGAGTGTCAGAAGTGAGATTTTCCACACTGTCATATTCCAGCCAAATGAAATCAATATAATTATTTCAGCAGAATAAACATTATTACTTACTTCTGTAGCTCTACAGTCCCGGGTGGACCTTGGCTTTTCCAAACAATACTACTCCAGTCTTCTCTACACAATGCCCTCAATTTCCAGTTCCTTACACCAAGGGTCCGGAGGTCTCCTTCAACATCTTGCAGCCATCTTCTTCTTGGGCGTCCTCTCTTCCTGGTACCAAACATTGTCCCCAATAGTAGCTTTTTTGGAGCTCTGCTGTCTTCCATTCTTAGTACATGGCCCAACCATTCAATCCTTCTCGCTTTTATAAACTGAACCATGTCACAGGAACCGTAAATATATATAATATATATAATATAACTCTCTGTTTTTCCGAATTCTCCACTCACCCTCAACCATCACAAGTCCATATATTTTCCAGAGAATTTTTTTATCGAAAATTCTGTGTATTTATTGTGAAGGTTCACAGGGTCCATCATCTTCGTTGTTCGTGACAAGAGTGATGATCGGAAAAGCTTGATGTTCGCGAAATATTCTCGGTTTCCTGCCATAATCCGTTTTTGCACCTCTGTCGATATCTTATTTTTACAGTTGAGCTCAGCATCCAGATAGGTAAATGTTTTCACATTTTTAAAAGAGTATCCGTCTGCGATAAGATTTTCTCTAATTCTTGAATTATTGTTTGGACTAACGTACATTTATTGGGTTTTAGCCTCATTTATTTTCAAACCAACTACCTCGCCTTCAGCCTTTAACAAACCAAACACGCCTAGCAAGGCTTGCTTGTTCCTCGATACGAAACAAATATCATCCGCCACTGTTTATCTAGACTCCGATGCGGAAGGATCTCGTGCTCCTGAAGATTAAGTCAGATAAGAGATTTTACTTTTAACATTTTTTATATTTTTCTTTTTAAATACTTTTACTTTTTAATTTAAATATTTCTACTCCTATTATTAGATTTTATTATACATATATATATACTTTTTTTCCCATTCTTTATTGTTTTTTTCTTTTTTATATATATATATTTTTTTTATAATACTCTCTGTATATATTTCCTCCTTTTAAACTATACTCAATTAAACCGATGGATACAGACGACCCTCCTAGCCCGATTCCTAAAAGAAAACGCCCTCGTGGACGAATAAAAGCCCCACCGGATAGGATATCCTTAAATGAGACAAAAAATATAACCCCCACATTTCTAATTGTAAAAAGAGAAAATGAAAAAGGATTTTTAAAAGTCTCTCCTCTCTTCATTAATAAAGTTATAACTGGCCTTGTGGGAGAGGTAAAAAATATTAAAAAACTGAGAGACCGGTCTCTACTCGTAGAAACATTTAAGGGCAAACAGACAGAAATTTTATTAAAATGTAAAGAATTTGGGGGACAATTCCCAGTTACAGTACAACCACATCAAACGCTTAACTATAGCAAAGGTGTTATAAAATTTTTTGATTTCCAATACCTCGAGATTGAAGAAATAAAAAATGAACTGAGGGACGTTATTACAGATATTGTCCGTATAAAAATCAAGAAAAATGGTAATGAAATTCTAACCCATAACTATATCATAACATTTCCGACGCCCATTGCCCCCAAAACAATTAGAGTAGGGTATCAGACCGTACCTGTACAGGCTTATATACCTAATCCCCCCCGGTGCTTTAATTGTTTAGGTTTCTATCATCCCACAACACAGTGTAAAAAAGAGGCAATCTGTATTCAGTGCAGAAAAACCAAACATACCGACGGTAACTTAAAATGTACCTTACCTCCCAACTGTATTAATTGTGGTGGCTCACATAATGCCCTAGATAGATCATGTCAAATTTTTCAAATACACCGAGAAATTAAATCGATTCAAATTGATAAAAAGATATCACTACAGGAGGCAAAGAAAATATATAAAGAAATGTACCCTAAACTCCGGTAATAAAACCTTTGCCCAAGTGGTAAAGGAAAAAAATTAAATATAATAGAAAAAAAGGAAATCGGCACACAAGTCGATTTACCTTTCATTTTTGGAGAAAATAAATCAAATGAATTAGTTAAAAGTACCGTATCAAATACGACAATAATTAAGCCGACCTTGGCAATGAGAGAGCAGGTGGTATCAGCTGTTAGCCCAGTGGGCAGTCCTTCCCTCCCCCCACCACCTCCCCTCCCTACTCCCGCTCCCCTCCTCTCACTCGCTCCGGTTGTCAATTAGAGGTGGGCATAGTAGTTCCTTTTAGGGAATAGTTCCTTTTGAACTAGTTCATTAGAATGAACTAGTTCAATGAACTAGTTCAAATGAACTACTTAGTTCATTTTTCAAAAGAACTATATAAATACTGAACTAAGAGAGGAATTGAACTATGGAAAAAAAGGAGGGAACTGAGATGTCAAATGAACTAGAAAGGTTATAGAAAAAATAAAAAAAACCTCTTAACTTTTTTATTTACATTTTTTTTTTTTATATTTATGATATATTTACATAGATTACACTTATTTTCTATATCTTTTATTAACATCTATATGATATTTATTTTATATCATATTTAGATGTTAATGAGATATATTTTCTATATCTTTTATTAACATCATCTGTATGAAACTAAATCTTTCATCGTAATATTCCCTGATTTCCAGCAATCTGATTAACTTGAAAATTTGCACATGTTTCAAGGACCTATGACAATACAGTAATTGCACAACTTTCTTTTAATATTCTCACTTAGTCTAGTTTAAATTATCCCCAAAATGGGGGCCAGTCTTGCAAAAGCTGGATCAGTAGGTTTTATGTTTTTATATGGACCAGATGGGTTCTGAGATTACAATATCAAAAATGAAACTTAATTTGATTAGGGGAAAATGTTTTTGGGGGGGGGGGGCAAAAAAAAAACTCAAACTTTTTTCAGATTCTAGAAAAAACATAGAAAAAATGGTTTCATCGTAAATGTTATATTTAAAAAACTTAAGTTTATTAAATTGTGTGTCTAAAGACACCCCTTAAGCTGAATTAGATTGGGGGTTAAGCTACAATCCATTTCCAAACATCAACGAAATTTGCAAACTTACAAAAAATTTTAGTTTAGGTCATGTTTAATAGTCCATCACACAGAAATAGCTAATCTAATCAATGAATGTTGTATACTAAAAGTTGTAGATCATTACATTGTGAGCAAAACAGGATTTTTAAAGCAAAAAATTGTCCATTTCTGTTCTGAGATATGTCAAAAAACCAACAATTATTGGTTGAATTTGGATAAACTTATTGCAAACAAATCATGAATAATGAACTTTAAGAATACTACGAATTGTAATAAAAAGTGTTAGGAACTTAGGTTCAGTTAAGTTTCTCTTATTCCATTTGTTCTTTTCAGAACTAATGGAATAAGAGTTTCGTTGAGTTTTTAAAAAAAACAACAAAACACAACAATAGAAATATAATATAGACGCTAGACGTAGTAAGAGCAATATGGAGGTTGCTTGTTCAAGCTTTTTTACGTCCTTCGGCTGAGGACACGACAAAACACGATTCTACCCGAATTGATGAACTAAGTGACGACGAACTACCTAGTTCACTTAGTTCATTTAGCTACCTAGTTCGTTTAGTTCAGTAGTTCCTTAGGTCCGACGGATCCCTGTCCGAGTGGTGGGATAAATGAACTATAGTTCGAACTACCTAGTTCACTTAGTTCATTTAGCTACCTAGTTCGTTTAGTTCAGTAGTTCCTTAGTTCCGACGGATCCCTGTCCGAGTGGTGGGGTTTACATGAACTAGTTCAATGAACTAGTTCGTTCACGAACTACTCATCTCTATTGTCAATCATCATTGTACAGCCGAAGCTAGCACTTCCCCTCCTTCCTATGAGACTGGCTCAGCTTCACAGGCTAACCTCTCTTTGGGCGACACGCCCGGGCCTATTAACGTAGACCGGCCTGTTGACGAAGGGGGCTTTATAAAAGTAAAAGTAAATAAAAAACATAATAGAAGAAATCGTAATACATAACGATATTCACATCAATATTATGTTAATCGTCTTATCTCTAATAAATAAATACGATAAGACTCACCTTAACAGTTATAATTTTATTTCCTCTGACTATAATTATTACTATGAACATACTTATACAACACACACTCTGCTGTTTATATATGTTTATGACTGTGTATGTTTGTTTATATGTGAATGTGTGTGTGTTTGTTTATATTAGTATATATCCTTTTTTTATTGTATGTGTGAATATTTTGGTGAGTATGTATGTATGTATGCGTGTATATGTGTATATGTATGTGTGTATATGTATATATATAATATATTTATCATTTATCATTTATGTTTACCAGTATCATTTCACCATTCCATTTATATTTCTCATTATTATTTCAACATTTCATTTATATTTATCATTAACATTTATATATGTGCGTATGTCTGCGTATAGGTATATGTATGAGTGTCTGCCGGTGAGTGTGTGTATATGTATATATAGTGATATATATATAAATATATCACTATATCATTATATGTATATCATGATTTCATTATCATTATACTAATTCGTGTATATATTTATATATATCATTAGGTCGACAACCCATTGAAGATATTATTTGCGTTCATTTTATCACTGTTTATTTATCAGTAAAAATAAATGTTACTAATAATCCCTCTTTTCCGCTACTATACACAACACTTAATATTAACAATGACCCTTGTACAATGGAACTGCAATGGACTAAAAACACATTTTAATGATTTAAAAATATTTATTCAGGACGAAAACCCGTTATGTATTTGTATTCAGGAAACTCACCTTAAAGCCGGAGACAAATTTACATTAAAAAAAACTATAACATCTACAGAACCGATGGACCAAATGATCATGCCTCTAGAGGCGTACTCATAGCCGTACATGACTCCATATATTCCCAACAAATAAACATAAAACACAACACTTCAAACAATCGCAATTACTATACACCTCGGAATTACATTCACCCTCTGTAATATTTATTTGCCAAAAGACCCTATGATACAACCGCAAGACCTCATTCATATATATAATCAACTTACACGGCCCATACTACTTGTCGGAGACTTTAACGGACATAGCCCTATGTGGGGCTCTTCAAGCCACAACAATAGAGGAAGAATTATAGAAAATTTCTTAGAGGAGTCGAACTTACTAATATTAAACACCGGTGAAGTAACCTTCTTTAGTTCCACCTATGGCACCTATTCTTCTCTCGACCTCTCCATCTGTAGTGGATCACTATTTAATATTATTGACTGGATGGTACTTCCAGATCTCTATGGTAGCGACCATTACCCCATTCGTCTAAAATTTCATAATAAGCAACATAAAACGAATCGAAAACCCCGATGGGTCATAGACAAGGCAGACTGGTCTTTCTTTTCGACTCATTTTGAAGCACCCAAAATGCTCCCATCTGCCCTCACCATTGAAGAAGGATGCCAGCTTATCACGGACGCTATACTGAACGCAGCAGAACCAGCCATCCCCAGAACCAAGGGTTCTTCCAAGAGACCCTCCGTGCCCTGGTTCAACGGAGAGTGTAAAAAAATAACCATCCGAAACCGCAGGAAAGCACTAAAAAAGTTTCAAAAACAGCCCAATCAAAAAAACTTTACTGAATATAAAAAACAAAGAGCCCTATGCCGAAGAACAATAAATAATACTAAAGAAAAATCCTGGAAACAATATGTCGAGACCATAAACTCCTCCACCCCTACTGACCAGGTCTGGAATAAAATAAGAAAAATATGCAAAAATTATTCTGGTACCAGCTACACATTACTATACGAAGGGAAATTAACCAACAACCCTGCAATATTCGCCCGAGCTTTCGCTGAACACTACTCGGAAATATTTAACCCACCACTCTCACCTACAACCTCCATAGAACTGGCAAAACTCGATGAAGAGACCACTTGCGATCCAACTGAAGCTTTTAAGAGGGACTACAACCGCCCATTCTCCATATGGGAGCTACAGTCGATCATGGGAAGCCTCAAAGGATCTTCACCGGGCCCAGATGATATCCACTATGCCATGATCCAACACCTTCCGCGTGGTGGCGTTATCTGGCTCCTGAGCTACTATAATTATGTATGGCAAAAAGGAGAATTCCCGAAAATTTGGCAACAAGCAGAAATTATTCCTATCCCGAAAACAGGTAAAGATAAAAGACTAGCTTGCAGCTACCGTCCAATCTTTCTGACCAGTTGCCTTTGCAAAATAATGGAACGGATGGTGAATAAAAGGCTAAACTCGATCTTAGAACAAAATTCCATCTTCCAGAACTTCCAGTGTGGCTTCCGCAAAGGAAGATCAACTATTGATAATCTTGTAAAATTAGAAGCAGAGATCCAGTACGCTTTTGTCAATAACCAACAGGCCATTGGGATCTTCATCGATATGGTCAAAGCATTTGACTGTATCAATAGACAGATAATAATTAAAAAACTATATAATATTGGCTTTACTGGCCATATTATAAAATACATAACAAACTTCCTATCAAATCGCAAATTTAGAGTCCGAACTGGCAACACCATTTCTGAAACATTCGAACAAAACTATGGAGTACCACAGGGGTGTATTCTGAGCACGACACTCTTTGCCCTGGCAATAAAAACGATTTGGCAACGAGTTTACCTAGAGGGATAAGAGTGATGCTCTATGTCGATGACATGGCAATTATAAGCCGGTCCAGCGATTTAAACGCTTTAAAAAGGGTTTTACAAGAAGCAATAAACCGACTACATACTTAGTCACAGTTATCAGGAGTCAAATTCTCACCCGAAAAAAGCAAATGCGTTCTCTTCAGCAGGAAACGAAGAACCCCCGTATCCCCGGAGCTCAGTCTTGGAGGGATGCCTCTACCATATGTTGATAGCTGCAGATTTTTAGGCCTTATTTTTGATAAGAAACTCACTTGGAGCCAGCATATTAGTACTCTAAAAGAGAAATGCCTGTCAAAAATAAAAATTTTGAGGGTTCTTAGTGGCACGACTTGGGGTTCGGACAGATGGACGATGCTCAGGATTTATATGGCATTAATACGCTCCAAGCTAGATTATAGGAGTTTTGTGTATGGCTCGGCTCGCTTCCAACATCTCTCCAGGCTTGATACCGTTCACAATACCGGAATCCGTATTGCTACAGGAGCCTTTAGAAACTAGCCCCACACTAAGTTTATGTGCGGAATCAGGACTACCACCCTTACTATTCAGAAGGCAAACATTAGCAGTAAACTATATCTCCCGTATATATTTACAACCGTCACACCCAACCTACAAATACCTCTTTCAGTCTAAATATAAAAGAAAATTTCAGGAAAAACCTAACCCAACACTACCCTTAGCAGAACGACTTTCATTCGTCATTAATGAATTAAAGAAAACAACAGTAACATACCAGGTATAAATATACCACCCTGGACCTGCCAACCCCCGAAACTACACCTAACCCTATCAAGGCACCATAAAAAAAACACCACCGCATCAGAATACAAAGAACAATTTCAAAAATTACTCCAATCACTTCCGAACCACGTAGCCATATACACTGACGAAGCGAAAACTGAAACCTCAACGGGTTCCGCCTTCATTACAGCAGATGCAACCCACAAAAAGAAACTCCACCCTCTTTGCAATAGTTATACAGCAGAACTAACAGCTATTTCGTCCGCTCTGTATTATAGTATGACAAATACCGATGCGGATATAAATGATATTGCAATAATATCAGACTCCCTTAGTGCACTACAGGGCATTAATAATATGTATGCAACCCATTCAAGTATTCAACGCATACAAGAATACTTGAAAATGCTTCAGGAAATCGGAAAGTCGGTCCACTTCATCTGGGTTCCAGGACATATTGGCATCACTGGAAACGAGATGGCTGACAGAGCTGCCCGCGAGACGTTGTCCCTCCCAGGAAGAGGAACAGCTATTCTGACATCTTCAGAACTTGCGCGGCCACTAAAAGAAGAAGTGACCAAAAGATGGCAATCGATGTGGAACGAGAGCCCAACAAATAAAATGAAAAAATATAAAAAAATCGATTAAGCCGTGGACTACATCCAACCGAAGCAAACGTCGAGAAGAAGTGGTCATCACACGCCTGAGGATAGGACATAGCCGACTGACACATTCCTACCTCTTCAGGAAGGAGTCACCACCGCAGTGCCATACTTGCAGCACTACTCTCTCAATACAGCATTTTTCGAGGAATGCCTGCAATACAAAGCGTTGTTGCAGCAGCTAGGGGTGCCCCCAGAGTTACCAAAAGCTCTGAGAGATAACGAAGAGGACATCAACAAGGTGCTCAAATTTCTAGTTCTCAGCAAGATGCTTGCAGATATATAACTAGGCATTTATTTATTTTCTTATTTATCTATTTTCTTATTTATTATTTTATCACATGATTTATAGCTGTTTAACAGATATTTACATTTAAACTCTCACAAACAACATGACTATTTAAGCAACAATCATAAACCACTCTAAAAAGCCATTCGCTCGGCCTCGGTGCGCGAGAGGGTGGTTGATCTGGGCTCGGGGGGGTCGGGGCCGGGGTACTTGGGGGCGTCTTCGGTCTCTCAGAGCGGGTAAGCTTCGAGGATCTGGGAGGATGTGGACTTTTCCATGAAGAAAGATATTGTAAACAGTTGTATACTGTACTAATGTAAGATAATATGGTGGCTAGCATGGTTTTTATCCACATCCTCCGATCAGTCCTCGTGTCTTGTAAAGAGCACAGCCACCAACTGACGTGGGAGACGGGGACGCCCCCTTGGCCTTCCTTGGCCGGCCCCCCACGAGTCTGGGCGCTACTCGTCGGTTGCTCTGTAGGGTCCAGCGGGTGGTTTCATAAACCAAATATGAAGAAATAAAAAATAAAAGAGGAAAAAAAAAATGTATATATATGTATGTGGATGGATGTGTGTGTGTATGTGTATATGTATGTGTGATAATGATAAACAGATACAAACCAAAGGGCGTTGATGACCTCTGCAGTTTTATGTCCTAACAAAATTCAACAAACAACAATATCATCCGCATATGTGCAAAGTTGATTAGACGTGTACTGTATATCTCTATTGATATTCAGCTTTTTTACAACACTGTGCAGCGCAAGATTAAATAATGTAGCGGATAGCACATCCCCTTGTCTAACTCCAGCTGTAACTGGAAACCTGCGACTGAGGTGGCCATTAATATACACTTTAGTATTGCTACCTTTCATAGATATTTGTACGAGACAAACTAGTTTAGGGTATTAAATTCCCGTAGTGTATTTAACATTTTGTTCCTAACAACACTATCAAAGGCACGGCAGCAATCTATAAATAATATATGGAGGTCAGTGTTAAACTCCCAACATTTTTCCATTATCTGCCTCATAACAAAAATCTGATCAACCGTTCCTCTTCCTTTACGGAAACCACACTGATATTCCTGTAGGACATTTTCTGCAAATCCATTGAGCCTATTAACCAATATATTGGAAAATATTTTATATGCAACTCCTAAAATGGAGATGCCTCTATAAATTTTCACAGAGCAGTTTATCTCCTTCTTTATGTATAGGATACATCAGACTTATTTTCCATTCTGTTGGCATGTACTCTTTGCACCAGATATTAGTAGATACATTTGATTTTTAAGCTCTTCACCACCTTTTTAAAATAAAAATTATTACCAAGGAGAAGTAGATAGTTGGGGTATGCAGTCATAAAGGTAAAACAGCAATTAAAAAACTTATTTTTTAATTGCTGTTTACCTTTATGACTGCATACCCCAACTATCTACTTCTCCTAATACTTAACAATCAACTATACCTCATCAATAAAAATTATTACCGAATCAAAATGCCCATCCTTTGGTTTTTGATATTGTTAATGAAAGATTCATGAGCTTCTAGTTTTAAGCACTGATAATGCTGTCCATTACTGGAAAAATATTTTTGATAGACTCAGTCCATCTGGATTACCAGCTTCTTCCGGCTTTACCTGGCCGTAACAGTTTCTACCTCGGACCGTAACAAAATATCAATAGATGGGGCAATGGTGTCGTTAGGTACAAGTTCAATTTTTAAATAAAGGTAAAATTATTTAATAAAACCCTTAAGTTTTATGTAACGACTTAGCATGAGACAGCTGTTACTTAAAGGAAAAAGGTTATAGAGAAAGAAAATAAGAAAAGAGAGATGTTCATTTTAATATTTTTCTTTAAACACCAGACTTAAAAAACAAGAAACTCGTCGTTTTCGACTACTCCCAATATATTACAAAAGACTTATTTACATCAACGTAATTAGACCCAATTTGAAGATACGGACTTGAGCATTGGGGTTCACTAAACCTTACAATCTAAAATCCCCAATGCTCCTTATGATTTCACAAACAAACTTATCCATTAGGATTTTAGTCCTGTCTGTGGCTGATTTGTCTCAAACCAGATACCTATCCTTTCATTGTAAACTCCACACCCACTCGAATCCACTAGTCTCCCAACTTGCTTCATACTTAACTACCCGTAATTTTAAGAGGCGTCAGAAAAGAAGATGGCTAAAAGACCTAATGTAGAACGTTTATTGAATTATCATTATTGAATGCTACAAGTGAATAGTTCTGTGCATGTTATTGTCCTATCACTGTAATCATATTCCTCAAATTTACTTGTATATAATATATACAGTTGGTCTATCAATAAATAGTTTTTTTTTTTTTTTTTTAAATATACTTTTATTTAAGAAACACATATATTGTTAACTTTAAAACTATGCTGGTAGATTTGTTTAAAATCTTATGCTTTTGACTATGATATTAAGCTTTTATCTTTAACAATTTTGAGAAGGTGGAACTTATTGGTAGTGAACCTTCGTGAATAGCATTCCTGACACTAAAAATTTTGTTGTTGAACTATTCGTGGAAGGTTAGATGAATGTTTAAAACTTACAAGACAGAGACACTTTTGTTGCTCCATACACGTTGAGAGCGGATATTGTCATCTTAGTGGCAATAGAACACATGTTGACGATGTGTCCTTCGTTTCTCAGCTTCATGTATGGCAGGACTGCATTCATTACCTGAAAACAAAAAGAAAAATAATTGTTGGGACTTGTAAAGAAACTATTGCAAAAAAAAATACAATGAAATGAAAAATAAAACCATAATCTACGATATATTGTTCCCTAGAAGAACAGTTTATTAAGTGATGCTGCCCATATCAAATGGGATGCTACATACAATCTAGATACACATCTGGAAATATTTCAACATATAAATATATAATAATATACAACATAATAGTCCAGTCAATGAGATCTGAAATGAGGGGTCTAGCGTGCAAGAAATATGCGATTATTTTTTACCTCAAAGCTTCGTTATGCTTAGTTAGAAGATAAACATACTAAAAGTCCCCGCCCCTGGGGAATGAGCTAAAGGTGGGGGTAGGGGAGAAGGTACCTTTTTTGTGCTTTTCGATTATATCTCGAAAACGGTGGACTCTAGAAAAATATGTTGTAAATAAAGATTATAGCTAATTAAATTTCCTGTAAAATTGTTAATATACATATTTGTCGAACTTTCAACGGTTTTCGAGAAATACGTTAATAAAAATCGATAATTACCGCAAAAAAATAATTATTACCTCACTTTTTGTGTAACATTTGCTTCTAGTGCCTTCCACGATCGTTTCTCAGAAAAAATGTCAAAATAAAAGTTTGTAAAGCATTAAATTTACTTTTATTTCATATATACGTTTCTGGCACTTGAAGTAATTTTTTTTTTTTACAAAAAGTGAGGTAAGTATTATTTATTTTTCGTAAATTATCGATTTTTAATAACCTATTTCTCGAAAACCGTTGATAATTCGACAAACTTGTAAATAAAAAATTTTATATGAAATTTAATTAGCTATAATTTTGATTTGAAACATATTTTTTTAGAGTCCACCGTTTTCGTGATAAAATCGAAAAACCCGAAAATGGGACCTGCTCCCCTCCCCCTACCGTTAACTCTTTTTATATTTTTACCTTCAAACTACTCCTAACGAAGCCCTGAGGTCAAAAATAATCACATAGTTCATGCACTGTACAATATGTTTATTGACTGGACAAATAAATATACTAAATAAATATAGAAGAAGAAGAGAAACAAGAAAATGAACTTTATTCTGGGACACTTGTCCACTAAGAAAAATAAATGAGTACAGTACATAGAACAATCATCTGGCTATGATAATTGATTATAATAAATAATAATAAAAATTAATTAATAATTAAATTATGAGTAACAAAATAATAAGAAATCTTGTAAAATGATATATCTTATGTATACTATTATAATGTATATAACATAAATATTCATGTTTTACATTTGGAAATCCAGAAGTAAAGAAATAGATGATGTTTAAAGGATGTGAGTGGAGCTTTTTCGAATTGAGATGGGCATTGATTTCCATAAAGAGGAAGCGCGGATAATAAAGGATTTTTCGAAGGATGCAGTTCGATGCGCAGGAGTGTACAGGTTGATGGGTTGGGTTCTAGTATTTAAAAGGTGGATGGAGGAGCGCAGAGTAAGGAGGTCATGGATATAGGTGGGTTTTTCTTTTTTCAAGGATTGTAATATGGGTGCACCTAGGGAGTATTGACGTCGAAAACTATGGTAAAGCCACACAATTTCTAATAAGTGTAAGATATGTGTGAACGTCTGGAGATCCCAAAAATAAATTTAATAAAACAGGTCGTTAGAAATTTAAATCTCATTTCAAGCTCACTAGACAGCTCTTATTTACTTATTATAAATTATATGTGTATGTATGTATATTTATTTTTTATGTTTTTTTATAGAGATTTATTTCTTATTTTTCCCTATTATGTTATTCTGTTTTTACAAATTTTAGTGTCTTACCATTAATGCAAATTTTTAAAAGCATGTAGACTTGATACCTCAATGATATGTTGTAATAATGTGTTTTCTGTTGTTCTATTTTTATTAAAAGCCTTAGTTCTTAATAATAAAATAATGTGATATTAGCTATTATTTAATGTCTTTTATTGCTCCTTTTATAGCCTAAACCCTTTATTTATGTGTCGAATTTAATGGTAAGTTTATTAATAAAATCAAAAATATCTAATAAGAAAACACTATAAAAAAAGGAAAAAGGAAAGTTTATTTTGGCTTCCTAGACTACTCTAGCTTCCCTTGGCTTGGAATATTTAATACTCTATGATTCAGACGCGGATAGCACTTTCTTATCGCGCAAGTAACTATTAGCTTTAGGGGTCTCTTTACCAACGCCCTACTACCAACAATTGTTGCCAGGGTGAAGAGGACTCTGCAGAAATATTATCTAGTTTATCTATAACATAAATATAAGATATAACCTCTTCATTGCTTTTGCTTACCCAAATAGGGCCAAAGACATTGACGTTGAAAGCAGCTCTAATTAACATTTCGTTGATTTCATAGGTGTTTCCCACTATTGCAGCATTGTTGATTAATAGATAAATAGGTCCCACTTCTTTCTCAACTTTGTCAACAAGTTCTTCAACATCTTTTCTAAAAAAAACATATGAATTACTAGATGCTAGGGTTTGTTTCCACCTTCTCATGAAACTTTTTTATTTATTAATCAATTTATTGAAATTTACAACTCTACAAATATACATCAAGTAAATGTGTTAAAAAAATTTCACAATAACATGCCAAAACTTGAGAAGAACTACTCATCAGTAGCACTTCAGTAAAAAATAAAAGAATCTACACAAGAAGATATCTGGGCCATTTTCTTTTCAGACGCCTCGGAGGATTATCGGGAATTGAGTGGGAAGCAAGTTGAGAAACTTGGGAATTTGAGTGGTTATGGAGTTTACTATCAAAGGATTGGTATCTGGTTTGGGCTAAATGAGCAACATATGGAACATTAAGATCTTTATGGATAAGTTTATTGGTGACAAAGTAAGGAGCATTTTGGATTGTAAGGATTGGATACGGGATGAATTGGATGGTTTAGTAGAGCCCCAATGCTCAACTCCGTACGTCCATATTGGTCTAATCACAGTCAAGTAAATGAGTCTTTTATAATTAATTGGGAGCTTTGAACGTTTGTGAAGTAAATGTTAAAGTAGTCTGTAACGACGAGCAGTTTCTTGTCGTTTTAGTCTTGTATGTGGATTCCAAGTAAGACGTTTGTCCAAGTGGAGTCCTAGGTTGCGGATCTGTTCAAGGGATCTGTTTCAAGGGATTAGTGGAATGTCAATAAAGGATATTCTAGGACAGGAAGTCGTAGGTTTACGACGAAGGGTAAAGGTTATATTGTGTGATTTGTTTGGGTTTAATTTGATTCTCGATTTTTGACACCATTTTTGAAAGTTAAGGATATGAGATTGGAGTGTTTGAGAGGCGAGGAAGGGACCATTGTTTACTAATAAATACACATGTGTCATCAGCGTAAGTGGTGAGGACAGTGGTAGGATGAGTCGGGATGTCAGCTGTATAGATTGTGTAAAGGATGGGACCTAGGATACTACCTTGAGGAACATCGGCATATTGGGTAAAGAGGGGAAGAGTAAGAAAAATTTATGGTTTACTTTGAACATTCTGTCACTGAGATAGGAACGGATAATAAGGAAGTATGTTGAGGGAAGAAATTTGCGGAGCTTGTAAAGCAGTCCTGGGTGCCAGACTCGGTCAAAGGCTTGTTCTACGTCGAGAAAGGCTCCCGTGCAGTACATTCCGCGCTCTAACGCTGAGGAGACTACGTCCACCACACGATGACATTGCTAGATAGCGGAGTGTGACGTTCGAAAACCAAACTGGTTATCTGGGATGATATGATTGGAATCTAGGATAGGATATAGGCGTTTCAGGATCAGTTTTCTATAGGATTTTGCCCATAATAGGCAAAAGTGATATTGGACGATACGAGGATGGGAGTTCAGGTGGCTTTTTTTTGGTTTAGGTATCATTTTAACTATTGATATTTTCCAAGGATCAGGGAAATGTGGTGAGGAGTACCGCATTGTATATGTATGTAAGAAATAGGATTGCTTTCTGAGGAAGGAGTTTTAGGATATAAGCTGTAATAAGGTCATAATCATGAAACTTATTCATCATTACTGTCTGTTACGAACAATTATTTGCTTCTATAAATTGTGGATTTTTTAGATTTTATTAATTATTTTATATTTAACCTATTGAGTAACTCTAAAATGCATAATGAAAGACAAATCCAAAACCGACAATATTTTTGATATTTTACAAAAACCATCTGAATTGAAAAAATATCAACGTAGAGAAAAAAAATTATTAACAACACAAACATTAATATTGTATTGGGTTGGCGAATAGGTCCGTTCGGTTTTTGAGGGTGAAATCAAATTCTGGGTGTAATAGACATACAATTTATTTTAATCTACGATATATTCACCGTTATTTAGTATTGTGTGATTTACGTTCATAGTATGTGTGGGGTTTATTGTCAAGAAACTGATTCAAGTGGTTTTTGATGCCCTGTTCGTTTTGGAATTGTTTCTTATTCAGGGAGTTCTGTAGAGAACGAAATAAGTGGTAGACACTTGGACCTAGGTCTGATGAATACGGAGGATGATGTAAAAGGTAAAATCCAAAGCTTAATCATTTTTTGCGAGTGACCAACGAGGTTTTGGGTGCCTTTCGTTGTCTCGGTGGAAAACAGCACGCTTTCAATTTGCCAGTTATGGGCGCTTTTATTTAATTGATCGATCCAACTTTGTTGGACTGTCATTGATGTCCAAATTTCCTGAACCAAATTTGGCAAACCAATTATCCCAGGAAGGTTACCTTTTTTAAAATAATACAACAAACTATGGCGATAATGAATGATATTTTTTTCAAGTTCACAGTGCAATAGTAAGTTATTACTATTAATACTAAGTTAATGTAAACAAGGAATTGAAGAAATGTTTGTTGACATATCGCTCATTTGCTGCAACAAAGACATAACTCAAAAACTTTAATTTTGTTGAAGAACATTCTTGTAAATAAAGTACAGGACGATCTACAGACATACAATGGTGACATATCCTGCTCTCTCTTAGTGAATAGTTAAAGGTCAGATATAACCTTCTACCGACTAAAACTAAATTGGTGAATGGTTCATTATACAGTCAAAAGATCGGCATAACTCAAAAGCTTGTTTTTGTCGTTATTGCAAATTATCGCAAAAGATGAGTTATGTCGTTATTGCAGCAAAATGAGCGATATTACAAACAGTGCACAATCCACCTTAGGGATTAATTCATCTGATAAGA